>JBBPCS010001416.1:0-15129 GCA_037974645.1 Hollardia meadi
GTCTCTGTCTCTGTCTCTCTCTCTCTCTCTCTCTCTCTCTCTCTCTCTCTCTCTCTCTCTCTCTCTCTCTCTCTCTCGAACTTTTCCAACAGCTGTGAGTTGAAAAACCAGCACCGACAGCCCTCCAACCATTGGTATTTTCCAAAGCGAGTTGTGGGTATCTAGGTGGAATTTAGGTCTTAGACATTTTTTCTGTATGAAAATCTCCATCAGTAGCCTATATTAAAACTCTGCAGCAAAGTCTGCATTGACAAATTGGACAGAGAATGGGAAATTTATATTATTGATTATTGGCCGATAATGAAATTATTAGCCAATAAATAGAGCCGATAATACAAAGCCAAGTAGCTTTCACTGTCTTTACAAGCACAGCATTCTCACACTCCCATACAGTATAGGCAGTGATAGCATCTTTAAAGATGGTTTGCAATCCACCAATAAACACAGAGAAGTTGCGGCCATGACGTCAAACTGCTGCACCTGGGTAGAGCCACACAGTGCTGTTGGTGTGGACATTTTTTAACAGTTTCCGAGGAAGACAATATGATTATAACTTCCAATACATGTTCCACAGGTTCAGAGAGGAGGGAAAAAGTCTGGGTTTTAACACAGCAAATATTAGAGCTTATTAGAGCTATTGAATATTTGCTCACTACATCTTAGCCTTTCTTACTCAAGCCCAAAGAAGAGATGGAATTAAAAGTTGGGTTTTGGGGAAAAGAAGGTGGAGGATAGTTTTGGCTTTGGGCATGTGGTTGGGGATTTTGGGATTATTATTGAACGGGAAACGATGGCTGGTGACAGAAAAGTTGACGGACTGGGGTTGGTGGTGGTGGCCAGAGAGAAAGACAGGGTTACAACTGGAGTTATGGCTGAAGAAAACAGTTACAGGTTTGCATGGCAAGGAAATGTGATTTTTTTTTAAATGGTGCCCCACCCTGGATAGCACTGAATAGCAGTGATGATTACACCGAGCTACCCAAGACTTAAATTTGAAATAATTTAAGAAATAAGTACACAAAGCATCTTTATGATGATGACAATTAAAAATAGTTCATATCAAAAAGGCATAGCCTTTGTCACATGCTCATATCAATCATGAAACCTTAATAAAATCTTTTCCTAAAAAATCAAAAGTAAAGCAAAATCAAAAGTCATTATGCAAATCATTGGCTCCTTAAGGTACAAATATTTTGAAGCCTGGTGTCAGGTCAGGGTTTATTTTAATTCCAGCATCCACCCAACCTGTTATGAGAGTCACTTTATCAACCACCTGAACCCCACCAGACCTGCAAACCTAAATGTATTATAGTAGTACAATTGTTAGGACTGAGCGCCGCCCATTTATCATTAAACTGAGACCATGATTGACCAAAATTTTGCTCAAACCTCAGTCAGATAAAGGATAAAAAAATTAAAGCAGACTAATGGAATAGGCAACCAAGGATAAAAGGTAAATTAATACACATTCATCATCAGTGCTTTCCTGCGCAACTAGCTGCGTGATCCTCGCTAACATTTTCATTTTCTCGGCTTGTAGTGGAGCCAGCAGCAGGACACTTGCCAGACATGGAGGGCTGAGCTGTTAAGAGCGAAAAAATTCCTCTGCTCTTGCTCCTTTTGCTTTAATTTGCTCGACCTGTACTTTTTCCCCATTTTAGCCTACAAAGAGAGGCTAAGGCTAGCTAGCTTACACACAAAACAAGTTGAATAGACAACATGCATGCACCTGCACTTCAAAGCCAGAGGTCACATTATATCAAATGATGCCAAGAAAGAAAGAGATTGACGGAGAGAGAGAGAAGGTGGACTATTGCACAGTGCAGGAAAGGGAAGCTGTCATCTATGCATGTGTGTTTGCAGCATGACGTGTGGTCATTGCAGGGTTTGAGTTTCTCCTTCACAAAAGTACCAATTGTGAAAAAAGAACACATTCAGTCCTTTACTTGCTGCTCCTGACCACTGAACTAGGAGACTTTTTAATTATAATTCTTACTGCAGTGGCCTGTTCCGTCCTGTCTCCATAATGAAATTCTTGCTCCATGAATGGAATCCGAGACTGTCACCCAGTCAACGGGAAAAGCCCAAAGGAAGTTAAAGCAACAGTAGAGCCCAGGCATGTGCTTCCTTCATGGCCAGACAAAGTCAGGAGATGCCTTTTATACTAAAGTGGATCACTCGTAATTTCTTCTGAAAAAACTTGCAGGAGCCAAGTTACTTTTTGATCTTGCACTATTCTAGTTTTTTTCTTTATTTATTTTTTTATTTAGGTTTTTAAATGAATGTGGACAGAAACCAAACCAAACAACTTCAGGGGTGAGGGTTATCATTCACCGTGCATCACAGTCTCAACACAAAGAGTTTGACTCTCTGCAGCATGCCACTCTCTTCTTCCTCCACACTTGCCACCATGCACTCTGCCCTTTGGCAGGCTCATATGAGGTACGACACGTCTTCTTCAGATTGAAAACCAATGAAAAATGAAAAATGACAACCTGTGATTGTTAAAAAATCTCAGAAGAGCTAGTCTGACTCACCAGATGTAGTCCACGTGTATAAGCCTGCTGCTATTGGCTGCCTTTTTCAGGCTGTATTCTCTTCCCTTCTGCTATCAACCTCCAAGCCAGCGTTCTACATGCGAAAAATAGCAAGTTACCCTAATGATACCCTTACCCTCATGGTACAAAACTTAACAAGCTAGCAGCTGTTACTTTTTCTTGTGCAGGGATTTTGCCATTTTAAAGCCAGGGCTCGCCTGCCCATGTGCAAAACAAGTTCCCTCCAACACTGATTTGCAGGAGCACTATTGCTGCGTCCTGGGTTTAGTGCCACGCAAAACGACTGTGATTGGTGTAAAGCCATACAAACAAGCCAGAGCATTTTTCCCCTATACCAGAATGATAATGGGTGCAGCCAGACTTTCCTCCAGTGCTGACATGGGTCTGTGGAATGTTGGCTATGGAAGAGTATAAAAATACAACCCTCAAATAGCCCTTTTCCACTGCAAGACCTTAAACAATGTAACATGTATCTATCCATTGTGAGAGGTTCTGCTTGTGTTTTCACTGTTCTCCAACTTTGGAGACAAAAGCCTGTAATTACATTTGGGCTCTGCTCTGGAGGTGATAATAAATGCAAGTTGCTGGCAGTGCTGTTGTTACTGATTGGTCAAGCTTATATGTCGACACATACAAACACCAAAGTAACCCCCAAGTAACTACCTCTGGAGCAAGACAACCACTAGTTTAAATAAGAGAAGAACAGTGGAGAATGCTACAAAACAAAACAACATGTCCCTGTCCAGGCCCTTGTTAGTGTTTGTAGAGAGAAGGTCATTCATATGGAGCCTATCTCAGAGGTTAGAAGCCAAAAGCACATCTAGACAAATTTATTCTTTATATTTACAATTCACCTTTTTAATGTCATGTCTTTGAAATACATGTCACAGCCTGGCAAAATGACTGTGACAAAGATGGAAACATCAGGAGTTGACGATTAAATAAAACTATTTATTCAAACAAAACAAGATTAACCAAATCAGCATAACAAAAGATAACTCACAGAAGAGAAATGATCTAAACAAGGAACAGAGTCAACTGGTGTACTGGGGAAACAGCAACTCCCCCAGAGTGAGGCGAGAGAGCGAGACCACAGGATGTGGGCATTTTATTGGGCCAGAGCTCACCGGGCCCAGGTGCAGCTCATCCTCCTGATGACCCTCCACTCAGCGCCTGCAAGACTTACAAAACACAGCAACCGGGACACCTAGTGGCCAGGTGGAGTGGTCTTAACATACAAAACACAGTAGAAACACAAGAAACAAGCTTGTACCAAAGTTTCAGTATATGGAATGCTCCAGGTTACTGGTATTTATGTTCCCTTTGTGGAAGAGGGCTATTTTGGTGTTGTAAGGTTTATGGACGTGGCCTCATACAACTTTGATTTTGTTTGACTAGCAGTTTCCCCGTACTTTCCAATGTAGGCTCCACAGAGATGATGACTGGTACAAACCTGCTTTCCATTTAGGACTTATACATCTCCAGAGTCAAGAAATGGGCACAAAACGTCCCTGCAGACCCATCACACCCTAAACATGACCTGTTCCAACTTGTGTACAATAGTTCTGTCTTTTCTTTACCTTTCAATTATTTAGCTTTGTTGTCCTTGTTCTTAGCTGTTATGTCTATTCCTGTGTAGGTATTTTGAAAGCAATGAAAAAACTGATTAAAACCCCTTGTATATGTGCACATGCTTGGCCAGTAAAGTCCTGGGCCCTCATTTATCTACAGTGCGTAGAAAAGGTTCTAAATTCTGTCTTACGACTAAAATTTAGAATGTGCATAAGTACAAACAAATCGGTATTTATCAAGCATGCGCACGCCCGTCGTACTCACACCAGTATGTAATCAACATTGATAAATCCCACATGTTCTAAACCACTATGCTTGTGCACTTCAGGGTCATTTGCATTCAGAAACGCCCCCAATTAACCATATATGGTAACAAAACATCCCTTTACAAACCATGTGAAAATAGCTTTTTTTCCTCACCGGAATAATGGCAAAGAGAGCAAAGAAAAGAATTTTTTCTGCAACAGAAATTGAGGTGTTTGTTGCTGAAGTTGAATCCAACCAAAAGCTGTTGTTTAGTTCACGGAGTGCAGGTGTAACTAACAAAAGAAAAAATGCTGCATGGGAGACGGTAACAAGTGCCGTTAATTCTGTAGGATCTGAGGAGAGATCTTTGTCAGAAATAAAGAAAAAATGGTTTGATATTAAACTCAGTGCAAAAAAACGTGTCACTGCACATAAGCGAGACATTTCTGCAACTGGAGGAGGACAGAGCACAGCAGAACTCTCACCATTGGCGATACAGCTCTCACTGGCATCATTGCACATGGAGACAGTGACAATGGACCCACAGAGCAAGCTGGACCATCGAACATCCACATTGACGGTAAAATAAACAAACCACTGTTTTTGCAAGCCTTTTATTTTGATGTGTAAGATAAAATTATTTTAAATGACAGACTAACCATGAAATAATTGTTATCCTCGGGTAAACCAAATTTTACATCAATGTGAAAATATATTCTCTAACTCAGAAGCTTTGCCCAGTCCCGTGGTCACTCGGGAGGAGCAGGGGCCGTCCATCCCCTCTTCGATGCGTCGGGAGCCAAGAGTGCTGACTGACGCGGTTCTACAAAACCAAGAGGACACAACCAAAGCAATAAGTGAAATCAAGGACCAGCTGACAAACATTTCAAATGTCTTAATGGAAATCAATGAATCACTGAAAGAAATTGCTTCCTGTGCAACCCAAATGGTTAATGAACCTTGAGACTGTTAACTAATATTGGGATTTCAGTCATTTTGTCACCATGCTGCAAAATAAATGCTTTTCTCTTATTTTTCTAAGCTCGGCTGATGGGCAGACTTACCTAAAATCTCTGTATGATCCCAGCTCTTGTCTGCATGGCAGCAGCATTAGGAGGTGGTAGGGGCTCTGCATCAGGCATGGGGGCTTCTGGTCTTGGGGGACCAGGGTGGACAGGACTTGGATGTGCACAGGAATGGCTCTCGTACGTTTAGTTTCTCGTTCCAACATAGGTCCCAAATCATTGCATATATCTAACAATATCTGTTTTGGGAAGCGGTACCTACTCAGAAGCCACTCTGTGCTCTCACCAAACAGATCAGCGTGCTCTCTGAAAACGCGGTCCCTGCGAAGCGCATGGTTGACTAAATCTTCCAGTAATGCAAGATGAGCCATATTACATTTTCAAATACCTGTCACAGGTGTCTTTTATAGATTTTAACACCAATTAGGCAACATGTCTGTTTCTAACTAGACAAAATTACTAATTGAGTAATTATTAATCAAAGAAAATACGGAACATATGTGGATGTTGAGATTGTTTAATGCATGCTGTGACACTCGCAATGCGATTTGCAGTTTCCCTATTCTACCACTGGATGCTGTGCGTAAGCATGGTCAGAGCTGTGCTTATATTTACACACATTCCTAAGTACAAGTACAAGTTGATAGATTCCACACTTTGCGCAGGAATGATCATACGCACACATTACGCACAAATCTGTACATAGGCACTGTTGATAAATGAGGGCCCTGGATCCATCTCTGGGCACACAGTAACAAAATGTGTCAATCCTCTAATGTGACTTTCCAGACAGCAGACAAGTGAATTCACTAAAATGTTCCTTTCTCAAAATGTCAGAACATTCCTTTTTTTTGTTGAAGTTTGGAATTTTCATTATACTTGCCCAAAACTCAGAGGGACACACATCAAAAGAGAGTAAAACCCATTCCATCATGATTTACCATTTTCTTTGTGTAGTTATGTTGATGCATGTAGGTAGACATTCATTTTTATTCATAATGACAATGTAACTCCATGCATCATGGCTGTTGTCAAAGTAATGCAGGTTAAGTAAAGACATGTCTTTATTTTGAAAAGTATTATTTTTCTTATGCTAGTGGAAGTTTGCATTGTGACTGTAATCTGAGAACCTATAAACATCATAATTACTTTAGGCCAGAGCAGCAGCCGCAGACAGTTACTGTATAAGTCATTTTTACCCTGTGGTGTTGGTTCCACAGTTCAAAGCAGTGTTATTTGCCTTTGTGACTCACAAACACATCCTCTCTCCTTTCTTATTACAAGCTTTTCCCCTCCAAATCATAGAGCAGCTCTCTGATCCCTGCTGGAAAGTCTATTTTTTTCTGCCTGGGTGGGATATGTAGCAACTTTTATGGGCCCACTAGCTCTCAGCTGTCTCCTCTACAACCTCGATTCTCAAAAAAGTTGGGACACTACAAACATAAATAAAGCAGGATGGGATAATTTTCTAATCCTTTTTGACATACACTCAATTGAAAACAGTACAATAATGGTATTCTCTTTTTTATTTATGTTTTACACAGCATCTCAACTGTTTTGGAATTGGGCTTGTAATAGCTCTCACTTTAGGCATGATTTCTGTTGTGGTATTTTATTATAAAGTTTGAGTTAACTGTCAACTGGTTCTTCCTTTATTTGGTATTTGTCTGCTGGAATTGTCACTTGTTTCCACCAAAGACCTTGGTGATCAGCTGACATGTGCTTTAAGTGTGTTCCTGTATAAAGTGCAGTATACATTTGTTGAAGCAGGCAGGACTTGAAGATATACCTAACATACCTACCCATTGTCCTCAGTTGTCTAACATTTAACAGAGTAACTTTAGTTGCTTAAACTTAATGAAACCATAACCACGAAGGCGACAGATCAGAAAACATTCATAGGACTTGTTTTTGATGACAAATGACCTATTTTGTCATTTAGATTGGATGATTGTTGTGTTCATTTCAACCAACTTCATTTAAAGTTTGATTTGAAAGTCTAATGGGCGCAAACATCCTCAGAAGAATGGTTGCAGTCATTCTGGCATCGCCAACCTGAGGCCGAAGTGAACTTACCAGTTGTCTAGGACCCCATGTCCACCAGGGGCAAGTATTTAGGCCTCTGGTCATTGTTTTGGCAAGTAATGATACTTCTTGTATACCATACAAGATGTTTGACTTCATAAAAATATATAGTTTGACTTAAAATTTGCATTCTCAGTGCTGTTGGTATGGACAGACTCAATAAGCGACACAAGGGTAGAGACTTAGAGGCAGGGTAGAGGCTTTTATACAGTAAATATGCAACAATACGTGAATTATTCTGGCTGATTGCCTTCCAATGCATTGGGGCCCTCTTGGTTCTTGGTGAGGAGTCTTGGGTGAATCCGTAATGCAGTGTTACAGGGAGCCCTCACTGTTGTGGTGCATTGTCACAGGCCTATCGGAGCTTCGCTGAGAACAAAAGATCTATCAGTCACATTTGTGCACTTCAGGACACAAGCTAAACAGACACCAGATAGACCTAACAATATAGAGCTCATTCCAAGAACCTCGGCAGTGGTGGCTGCTGAGCGCCTCAAGTAAGCAGTCCCATATTGACACTGAAGCCCACAGCTAGCTTAATACATGGTGGAATGTTAAAACTTCTTAAGAGTCTTAACAGGCTGACTTAATGTCAATAGTAATAATGATGATGAAGAGAAGGATAAAGGAGTAGATTGATGCACTGGAGGACCTTAATTTAGACTGAGCCAGGTATTTCAAGAGCTCGTTGTAACCAATAGAGTATAGATTAACTGGGTCAATAAGGATCTCTTGGTAATGGCAGCATGTGACATTCTCATGTATTAGGGCTGGGTATTACAAATACATAAACATAAAAGAGTTCCATTACTGACACCAAAATTATGTTTCTTCTATACCATACCAAGCTTGCTAACTACTTCCTCTTACTTACAAAATGTCATTACAAAAGCCAAACTTTCTACAGATGGCTGACTTCCCAATGTTGTGAACTCTCACCTTATCTAAGGCAACTAGGTCGCAAATCATGTTCAATCACATTAAAAAATAAAAATGTTCTACCTTTTGAATGGCCTCAGTAAAATCGATAAGAATCAGGATCGAGATGTAATGATGTGTTGCACTCAGTTGTCACCTCAGTATGACCTGGAATTGCTTTCACATTGAGCAAACTTCCATACTGAAGGTTGGCACTGAATCAGATTTTTGCATTGCAGAGCAGGAAGTAGTCTGTCCTTGGAAAGGACATTGGAAAATTGGAAAGCAAGAGTGTGGAGGTGAGGTTGGTGGCATTAAGTGTTTCTGACTTTAATTATTCTGCAATGTTGTTGGCACAGTCTCACCCCAATGCCAAGTGCCAAGGCCAGAGAGGGGGATTTGGGTTCTGTCAAGCGATCTGACAGACGCTTTATTTTAGGCATACTTTTACTCACCCTGGTGGGCTCATCTCTTTCTTTTTCCTCCAATGTGCTCAGGCTGCTCGTGCTATTGTTGGATAACTTCATGTTACAGTTTGGAAGTGAGTTTCAGTACTTGACTGTTTTTGTATTCTTGATATCACAGACAAAAGTTGTTTAGTACTCAGAAACAGCAATTGCCTGATTGTAGTCCTCTGATATTGGATGTAATTGCTCTTTTGAATCTTAATCAATTACTAGGAGTGTGTTAGTCGACCAAAAAGGGCAAGACCCCCCAGAAAGTGTGTGTGACACAAAACTAGATTTGAGCCAAGCCAGGAGAGATGGAAAGAGACAAACACATGTTCAGGGACTGTTCCAAACCTTCAGGACTTATTTAGGCTAATCTGCCTGCAGAGGTTTGCTATCAGTCACAACTCCAGGTATCCTGGTTTTTCTAATATTTTTTTACACTGCCACAATGTATAACTATGTTTATATCTTTTTATTTTATCCATCCTGAGTTTTAATAGTTTAATTTAGGGTGTGGTTTACATGCTATGCCAGGTACTATTGTTTGTTGAACAGAGTACAGTTTAGAAATATTTGTTGTCAGTATTTTCTTTCCATCCTTCATATCAGTAAAAACCTATAATACATATTAGCCCATCTATAATATTACACCCACATTGGTTTCTTTGTGTTTGGCTAGTTACTTTTTCCACCTTCACTGTAAAGTGAACCAGAGGCACTATAAGGGTTTTTTTTAAAGATATGGACTTCCTTGTTTTGGCCATTTGACAGGACATATACAGTACATAGTATACCCCTTTACCCCTCCCCTGCTTGTTAATGCAAATATCTGATAAGCTGATCATATGGCAGCACCTGCATAAAAGCATGCAGATGTGGCCAAGAGGTTCAGTTGTTTTCAAAGTGCCTTCAAAATGCCTTCTTAATGTCAGGTCAGAGGAAAATGGTCAAACTAGTTCAAGCTGAAAGGAAGGCAACAGTAACTCAAAAGACCATGAGTTAGAACACTGCTATATAAAACAGCATCTCTGAATGCACAACACATTGAGTGGATGGGCTTGAGTAGCAGAAGACCACACTGGGTTCCACTTGTCAGTTAAGAACAGGAAACTGAGGCTGCAGTGGGCAGAGGCTCACCAAATTGGACAGTAAGATTGGTTTGAAGAATCTCAACTTTTGCTGCAACCTGCAGATTATTGGGTTCGAACTTGGCATAATTAACATTAATCCATGCATCCATCCTGCCTTGTGACAATGTTTCAGGCTGGGGGTGGTGTAGTGATGTGGACCTGATTTCAGTAGAAGAATTATTGGGAACTATATATTTAGCCTTAATGATTTTTTCTCTCAAGATGACAACTTTTCTATCGACAGCAAGTGTAAAAGACAATCACCCTGGCAAGTACCCAGTGGCCCAATAGTTGCCAGTTGCCACTCTTGACTAATGTCGTCAATCCTTTCTCATTTATATTTGCCAAACATGTCAGTGGGACACACAGGGATGAACCCATTCAGTCTCAATTCGCAGTCCTGCTTTGGTACCTACAACCCTGATTCCAAAAAAGTTGGCTTACTGTGGAAAATATAATTAAAACAGAATGTGATAATTTGCTAATCCTTTTATATCAAGCAAGTGATTCAAGTTAGACTCCATGCCATGCAAAGCGAAAGCCATATTATCAATAACATCCAGAATTGCAACTGACTTCTCTGATCCCCAGCTCATCTGAGATGGAAAAGTGTGCTGTGGTCTGACTAATCTACATTTCAAATTGTTTTTGGAAGTCATGGACTTCAGGTCCTCCAGGGCTAAAGAGGAAAAGGACCATCAAGATTGTTGCCAGCACAAAGTTTAAAATCCTGCATCCGTGATGGTGGTGTTTTAGTGGCCATGGCATGGGTAACTTGCACCATTAATGCTGAAAGGTATGTGGAGGTTTTGGAGGAACATCTGTTGGCATCCAGACAACCTGTTTTTCAGGGATGTCCCTGCTTATTCGAGCAAGTCGACATCAAGCCACATTCTGCACGTTACCACAGCGTGGCATCATAAACGACTGCAGGTATCAGACTGGCCTGCCTGCAGTCCTATTGAAAATGTGAGGCACATTAAGAAACAAAAAATCCGACACCAGAAACCAGGGACTGTTAAGTAAATTAAGTCGTATAAAGTCGTTGATAAAAGAAAAGGTGATGGAGCACAGTGGTAAACATGCCCCTGGCGCATTTTTTTTAATGTGTTGCAGGCATCGAATTCAGAATGAGTTTTCTCATTTCTCATTTTGTAATTAAATATCTTGTCTTTGTCCTGTATTCAAATGAATACAGGTCAGAAAGGATTTGTCAGTCATTGCATTTTGTTTTATTTACACATCGTCCCGACTTTTTTGGAATTGGGTTTGTACTAAACTGAAATGATTGTTAACAGCAGATGGAACTCAGCTGCACAGATAAGAGTATCACTGTTGCTCACAGTTATTCTTTACAGTATATCTTTCATTTCCCACACATATTGGTTTAATTTTTCATGCAGTTCTGTTTAATACATCATCTCTTGGCACTTTCATGGAACAGAATAGAAGATATAATCCGTAACTAGAGGCACTTCTCTTTCATCCTTGTCACTAACTTGCTCTCTAAAGTTGAACAATAACCTTTATTTATGTTGTACTGTATAAAAAAATAGTTTTTTAAATCTATGTGATTTGCAGAAACATTAAGCATAATACTTTCATGACTTTATGATATGATACTCAGTGACAGCAATAGGAGTCCCTTTAACCTCTGAAGTGTTTATAACCTTGGTCTTCCTGTCTGTCTGCCTGTTTTTGGTAGGGAAGAAGAAGGAGAAGATGTCAAAAGTGGGTGAGGAAGGTCGTGGCAAGAGAAACGCCATCCCTCTGCATGAAGCATACACTGTGGAGACGGTGGTGGTGGCGGACTCTGATATGGTGCAGTACCATGGTGCAGAGGCGGCACAGAGGTTCCTACTGACCGTCATGAACATGGTAAGAATCCCTCATTTCTCTTTCCCTTACATGTTTTCTCCCCTGCTTGTGAAATCAGTAGCGGTGTCGCTCCGTCTCTTGCAGGTCTACAACATGTTCCACCACCAGAGTCTGGGAGTCAGGATCAACATTCGTGTCACCAAGCTGGTGTTGCTTCACAGCCGCCCAGTAAGCCTGATTTTTCACCCTCTTTGACCCATCTTTAACTCTCTGTCGATGCTAACAACCTGACTGTCAGCTGACACTGGCCCCACCTTGTGTCTGTGTGTCAGGAAGTTCATGCCCCTCAGGAAAGAGGACCCTTTTTCTTCCCTGTCTAAATTAAAGTTTCAAGTGGTAATGTAGTAACGTAATCAGTTTCTCAGTTTTGATTTTATCCATGAGAAGAGATTTATCTGATGTAATACAAAATATGCATGCTAATCTACTTTGCAGCAATGCTTTGGTCTAGAGGCATGTAAAAGCTTCCTAAAAAGGTTTGAGAAAAAGTTCCTGTAGGAAAACAGTGTTCATATTAGCTAATTGTATCTATCTGTATCTCACTGTTCTTTTTAAGCTTTGAATAGTGCTGTGATCAATGTAAATTGAACCCTTATGTTGACCCATTTCCACTTTTAAACTCTCTACAGTACAGGTTACTTGATCTTTTCCTCCCTGAAATTCTAGTTTTTGCAGACACAAAATATTTAAATACTTTTTGTTTTTCTGTTTACTGGTTCTGATTGGCCTGTCAGGGTTAAAACAAGCTGGCCCACACTCAACAGTGAAACAGATTTTTGCCAAAGACAGATACAAAACATGAGCTGCATGTAGGCAAACATGAAGTAGTGTCAGTATTTTAGTGGCAACATGGATCTGTCTGTTCACCACTTTGTTCCAGACTGATATTAACAGCTATTAGATGTATTGCCATGAAATTTGTTTTAGACAATGATGGTTCCCAAATGATGAATCCTTAAGAGTAGCGAATCCCTGAGGTTTCATCTGGTACTATAAGTTTGACATTTTTGCCTTTTAGTCAAATGTCTTGACAACTATTGGATCTTTTGTTGCCATCATCTGTTCATAATTTCCGTTAAATCAGTACTTTAGTTTATGACAAAATACCCATTAGCCTCAGCTGTACTTTGTGATTATTACTAATTAGCAAATGTTAACACACCAAGCTAAGACACACGAAACCTGCTTAGCATCAGCATGCTAACCTTGTAATTGCGAGCATGTTAGATCATGTTAAGTTAATCTGCTCTTCAGGAAAAGCTAAAGGTGGGCCATCATGGAGAAAGATCTCTGGAGAGCTTCTGCCAGTGGCAGTATCAAGAGTTTGGGGGGCCACGTTATCTTGGTACCAACCACATTCCTGGTGGGAGGGATGACATCCCACCGGTGGACACTGCTGTGCTGGTCACCAGGTATGTAGCCAGCACTTCCTCAGATGAATGAATGGGTATGAATGATAAATTGAACGTGAGAGCTGCTGTCTCTCTGAAGAATATGGCTGCCACCTTTTCAAGTACGAATGAGAACTAACACTGTAATCCATTCAAATTATTCTGAACATGACTAATCTAAAGTAACATGACTCTTCAAGGCTTTTTAGTAAGGGAGTCTTCAAATAGGAAAAGCCATAGTTCTAAGCTTAATACTTTCAGTCAGGTGACAACATTTTAGGAATATTTTGAGCATTAAGTTGTGATTGTCTATCACATTTATCTAGTTAAGCATCATTCCCAAGTTTTGCACAGTGTGGACCAGAGCTATATATTTGTCTCCTCTTCCAATTTCTGTCAAAATAGTCTATTTATGTCTAATACATGCTTGCACATGTGGAACAGACATTCTAGAGTTTTACCCGTAAAGTTTTGGCAGTGCACCAGTTGTTTTCTATCAGCTGCAGCATGCTAGTCAGATTAGCTAGGTTAGTCAGATTAGTCAAGTTTATGTGTTGTTGCTGCCATCCAAATGGCAAATTGAGAAACTGGACAAAGTGAAAATGGACAGGTTAGTGTCAAATTCTATGCCTCTATAAAGTCTGGTGTATTTGTGGAAATACTTCAAACTTGTTATTTAAAGGGGCATCACCTGAATGTGTCGATTAGTGGAACAAGACAAAATCAGACTGGAAGAAAAGGTTCTCCCTCCACATCATTCAATCAGCCTCTCACTGCAGATACAGACTGTGCCAAAGCAATATAACAGTGTTTTATCACTGTGGATATGCAGAGAATACAGAATTTAAGCATGCTGTATGGTCAAAGTGCTTGAGTCCCGCTACAACGTGCCTTCAAGTGTGCATTTTAGTCAGTCTGATGTCTTTGTCCTGTACGAAGGAAGGCAAGCTGCAGTTGTTCAGTTGATATCAACAGCTCAGAGTATTACAACAGAGCAGTACTGATATTTGTGTTATTTATTTAAATTATGTTTTATGTAGCATTTTTGGGTTCAAAATTTCCACTTGGACTTGAGGATAAACTGATTACATTTTGGTGGTCAGAGGTCCCTGTGACCTCACAAAACATGTTTTTGGCAATCACTCAAGAATTCATATGCTAATTCTGATGATATTTCACACAAATGTCTAATAGGATAAAATGATGAAGTGAATGACATGTTATATCCGAAAGGTCAACTTCACTGTGACATCATAATGTTCTGCAGAAACACTTTTCTGGCCATTATTCAACACCATAACTCAGGAACAGAAGGGGAGATTGTGACCTTATTTCAAATTTGGTTGGATGCTGAATTGATGACACTAATCTTTGGTGTCCACCTTGAAACCAAGGCTGGGATGACATGGATTTTTTCTTACTGTTATAAAAAGTATAGCATATGCCTGCGGGTTGGGGGTTTACTGCACCTTGGGTGAGGGGCACATAAAACTGAAAAATAATTATAGCTGAAACTATAGAAGTTCTGTAGAACTCTAGGGTCAACAATGTTGATCACAACATAACTTTACTAATGTTAAATATCTTTGTAACGTTGCATGTGAAGACTTGTTTTTGTTGCCCAGAAGCTACATTGTGCTGTTCCAACCAGGGCTGCAGTGCGATCGTATCCCTTTCAGAAGCTTTGTAATCCGGCCTTGAATTGCAGTCTCTTTGGAGACTTAGTAAGATAAATCCATCATGATGAATCCGAAGCTGAATGTCTTCTGTGAATATTTAGCAATTTTTCCATGATGAAAATCAAATCAAGTCAAATTTTATTTATATAGCGCCAATTCACAACAAAGTTATCTCATGACACTTAACATGTAGAG
>JBBPCS010001417.1:0-15127 GCA_037974645.1 Hollardia meadi
TTATCACAGCACTGAGACCAGAGTTTCTACATCACACTGGAATTCTGACGGCTGCTTTAGCTTTGGACAGTAGCCAGACTGCTAGCAGTAGCCATGATGCTAACACTGTCTTTAACCGCTGCGTCAACAAGTGTGACGACAACTGGGCGGAACAGAGGCTGAGTTTAACAGAGTTTAAAGTGTTTACTATCCTGGTTAGCTTAGTTAGCTTCACACGTCAGGAGCCTGATGCGTCCCTCCTGTTGCTACGGTTACCAACAGTGTAAAAACACCTTGAGGTCTGCTTTAGAAAGGTAGATAAACTGAGGACCAATCAACAGCTGTATTTTGGAATGTAAAGCAGGTAACAGTTTATTTTTCTGCCCCACTAACCTGATGCTGTATAAATAAATAAACCTGACTGACATTGGTTGGTGGAGTTTCCACCTGCGTGTTTGTGTTGTAAGCTGAGCGGCTCAGGCGGTGATGTGGCGGCGTGGACCAACACAGCTCGCCTCTGTCCTGTGTTTGCTTTGAGCTGGAAGCTGTGCGGTCCGGCCGGCCTGTGGTCCCGTCACTGTTGTTACTGCAGCGAATGTTTGTACAGCGTTTGACTCCAGAAGAAATAAATACCGAGAGGAAACCTGAAGCTAAAGGCTTTTCATGTTCACAGATTCTGAAGTTTGACAACATTAAATGTCTCATAGAGAACAGCCTAGAAAGATGGAAATCTTCCAACTGATGCACGATCTATGTGAACAAAAGGCTTCAGCGATCAATAAGAGAAACGCCTCAGTGATCAGAGTGATGTGGGAGATCCTCCCTGACAATAGAGAGTTGTCTTGTGCGTCCGCCAAGCGTTCAGTCCTGGCTCTCCAGATGTCACCTCACAGTTAAACAGCATGCTGATGAATACTGAGAGCAGCTCGTTAGTCTCTGCTGGAGTTAGTTTACACCCTCACATCAGCTCCGTCACAGAGAAACAAACCACAACAAACATCCGTCTTTGTCTCGTCTGATTCTCCGAGACAGAACTGAGACCCGAATTTAAGATCTTAAAATGCTCATTTTTTCTCTCACAGATTTTTAGATCAATAATGAGTTGTAAACCAGCTTTTTGGGGTCTTTTTTTTTTTTTAATAGTCAACACGTTTTGAAAAACTGAACTTTAACCAGCAGCTTGTTTCTCTGATTGCAGTGAAACACCTGAAAGACCTTCAGCTCTCCAGATTCCTTAAAACTCATTCAGCTGCTGCTCTCTGACACGCACGCACACACACACACACACACACACACGCACACACACACGCGCGGTGGGGGTTAGTTTTTCCTCTCATCACAGCGGGCAGGCAGCCTAGCGTGGTCGCCGCAGCAGCAGAAGAAGAAGGGCGTCTGTGTTCAGCTGGAATGTGCAGCAGATTTTCTACCTAATTAACCTTCATGTCGTCGTGTGAGAGCGCCGCTCTCTGCGCGATGGAAGCAGGCGATAGACTCGGCCGACCTGTTCCGGCTTTACGCCGTCTGATCCGACAACGAAGGGCCTTTGTTTGTGTTGGAGGCTGAGCTGGTTCAATCTGACTCAGCAGAGCTGAACTCAATTACTGCACAATGTAACGCAGCTTCTGGCTAATAAACCTAACTGGATCTAATTTTCTCATCACCTTGCTACAGGCAGGAGGTCAAACCAGCTGTTTTACACTCAAATTCACAGCAACAAGCCTCAGATTGTAAATCAACAACAGATAGAAGATCGCAGGTCAGAGACGCGGTTAGAATGAAAGAGGTTCTGCTTAAAGCCTCATATTTCAGTGTTGAGTCCTAATTTAAAGGGAAAGTTACTATCGCTGGCTGCCTACTCAACGCGAGGCCTTAGACAAATATAAAGATTCTGAAATGTTCTGCGGTACCGGTCCGTCTGTCCCCTCACAAGCGTCTCGCTCGCAAATATGTTGTTTAAACCAAGAGGACATGGCAAATTTGTATTGAAATCAGCAGGAGGAGAGGTAGTTAGCTGCTAGCAGCCGGTGAGCAATGTGGGAGGAGCTAACAGCTAATGGAGCTAATAAACTACAGTGGAGCTAAACACACAGCCAAGCCTCCCGGAAGTGCGCCAAGCTGTGAAGCCAACATGACATAAGCCCCTTTTACACAGCTCGTTCAATGCCGCCTGTTGCACCTCATCGTCTGTATAAACGTCACGGAGGCGTAATGGGGGGGGGGCGCCGAAGCCGAATCAACATTTGTATAACAGGAGTGAGCCGGCGAGGAGGAACGACGAGACAGGACTGTCACTTGTAGATGTGAGACCAAATATACAAATTCTATGGCAACGTGCACTGGTCATGGAGAAAACCACGGCCATCACCAGTTTGAGACGGTGCTGGTTCAGGTGTTTCTGTTTGAGTCAGTTTGACTCAGACTCACGTGCAGGTAAGTTAAAGCCTCTTTGAGCGCCGCGGTCCTCAACGTCAACAAAGGAAGTGGACAGAGCCGTCGGACAGCGTACCTCGACCCAGATTTAACAAGACCAACGCTGTTCTTGGCAAAACCCGATGCTGTTTCTTTTTCCCCCCACTTTGTGGTTTGGACAGGGTTGTTGTGGATTCAGCTGAGCTTCAGACAGAATCAGTGCTGAATGTAAAAACACATCAGACTTCAGGCAGAGTGAAAACGCAATGACGAGATGCAGTTTTGATTCTGTAATTCAGCAATTTCCTTCAAATAAGCAGAGGAAATGTCGCACAGCTCATGATGATAACGAGGTTTCTTTGCTGCCTGCAGCTGTAATTTCAGGAGTCGTCTGTCCACTGAAAGGCTTCGGTCAGCCTGTCGGAGGGGTGAGGGAGGGTGAGGAAGGGTGAGCGGACAATGTTCTGGGTACCTCGGCTGCCATTATGGTGCATTTGATACAGAGGGACAACAGATTCTCTAAAACAAACAATGACCCCCGACAAGATGCGCCAATAGTATGAAATGGTACACTTCCTGTATCCTAAGTGGCCGTGGTCTCCTCTCCTGCCCATCCTCACTGGACATTTTTAACACGAACACATTACTGAGGGGTCCAATTTTTACTTTAGTGACTGTGATGCGAAAGAATCGGTCATAATCTGTGATCACGTTCACTTTTCCCATAACAATGAACGGACTCAGGACCTGCCGCTAGTCTCCTAAAGGGGCGGGGCAATGATGAAACCATGTGACACAGATACAGGAAGTAACTTGTCACTTTAAATTTGACACAGTGTATCCTCCGTGCATAAAATAAAGAAGATGAAGGCTCAGCAGCTATAGACTGGATGATGTTTTTATGCAGCTGAACACTGATTAGACAAATCGATTACTCTGCTGGTATTTCTCACAGATAATATTCAATAGGCGGGAACTCGATACCGCGGCTCCACCCCCGATCACTACTGCACAGACTTTGGCTCCAAATGACGTCACCAGAACAAGATGGCAGCGATCGTATCCGGGATATTTTGTCTTCATTTTTGTTCAGTGGGAGGAAGTGGAGACGTGTCGGCCATCTTTGTTTAGGTCAATGCTCTGGACTGAAGAAGGCAGCACGCCTTCGGTCCATTTTCTGCAGAAGAAGAGTCCCGTGATGCAGCAAACGCCTCTTTTTATGGGAGCAGAACCTGAAGCAGAAAGTTAACAAAGACCGTAGAGAAGCACCAGCGTCATCCTCATCATCGCTGACGGGTTTTAGCTTCTGAAGAGCCTGACTGTCCAACCGGCTTCGTAGTGTGTGCGTGTGTTACGTCGCTCCGCTGCTGTTCTCCAACCAGGATCAGTGTTTGCCTCAACAGCTGCTTCCAATTACTCACATAATGCTCTCTCTCTTTTCCCACATCATAATAAAGCCCCTCGCT
This sequence comes from Hollardia meadi, assembly GCA_037974645.1. Classification (NCBI taxonomy): domain Eukaryota; kingdom Metazoa; phylum Chordata; class Actinopteri; order Tetraodontiformes; family Triacanthodidae; genus Hollardia; species Hollardia meadi. Next base: position 3,855 of record JBBPCS010001417.1, read on the forward strand.
CGCCCTCCCTGTCCACGGACATACAATGAATTTGTGTGTCATGTAGTGGTTAGTGTGTGTGTGTGTGTGTGTGTGTGTGTGTGTGTGTGTGTGTGTGTGTGTGTGTGTGAGACACATTTTGTTCAGTTGCGGTGTAAAACTCACTGATGGCATCTATGAATCTGATGTATGTTGTTGGTATTTTAATGTAATCAACTTAAATTTTAGACTTCTTTCTTCTTGTTTTATCTCTGTTTGTCTGAAGGAAATATGACTCTTACTGTTCAGACATTTTGAGGGTCATTTTTCATTTCACTGTGGCTGTTTCTCTGCAGTAAATGTCTTTCTAATCACGTGGATCCTCCGAGCTCCTAAAGTGGATTTGGAAAACAAATCCAGTTTTCCTGCCTCTCATATCCTGGGCACATCTTTCCACCCCTCCAGCTTTGATTCTTCAGGGGAAAATTGCTCCTGATACGTTGAGGTTTTTATTTCCATTAGAGCGGTGGTGTGTTGTCAGCGTTCCCGCTCTGTTCGGCGAGTTTTTCCGTTGGGTTTTGGTAACGGTACACTTGGAGCTGACTGGTGAAGCTCCAGACGTTTCTGGCTCTGGTTCACCAAATGGCTCCAAGCTGGAAAAAAAGAGATGAGATGTAGACACCAGAGCTGCAGAGTGTTTTTACTGTTAGTGTTTCTGTTAGTGTTAGCAGGAATATTTAAGGACAGTGACTCGTCCTGTCAGGGAGGTCAGAAGCTGACATTTCACTGTGGTTGAATAACTGTAACCAGTGGTGTCGTCCAGACCACCAAGACCAGACCAGTGCGAGTCAAGACTACGATATGTTTTTTTAAATAGGAAAACTGGTAAATTTTCTAACCATAATGCTGAAATAACAGTCATCTTTAAGGATATAAAACTTCAATAGAAAGGGGGTAAATGTGTATTTTTCTTTTAAGTATGATCTAACACAGTGTGGGAAGAGAGACTCAAAACAAGCACTTTATATTTGATCCGCAACTGTGTCTAAAAACTCAAAATTAGCAGTCTTAAAACTAACATGCTGTGTGCTGTTGGCCGCAGGCAAAGCAGCTTATTTATTTACCTTATTTAAGGTCCAATGGGTGGATTTTCAAAGGCCGATATTATAACAATAGTTTGTGGTAGGAAAAAGCCGATAGCTGATTAATTGGCCGATATCACCCTACTCACCCACTTTTAAAAAATCCATCTAAGTCAAATAAAGAAATCTTGACCTGATCAAACTAACTGTAAAAAGTCAATAAAATCCAGGTGGGAGCGATTATTTATTTTTTTAGCAGTTATTTTGTCTCAAAGTCAGTAATGCAAGTTGAGTTCCGCTGATATTGATAGTTTGCTAAACATCCTATTGGCGGGACATATATATTTTTCATAGACGTGAAGGCACATTATTGAGTCTGCTGTCACATCTCAAGCTCGCACAGTGAGGGAACGGTCCAACGCCGTTAGCATTTATGTTTGAGCTGATATTAGCTAACGTAGACATTGATGTAATGTAACTAGCTGTACAGCTTGTGGCTCATTAATCACAACCGAAAACGTATTTTAGGTACAACTATTTGTCACCACATGGCCTGTCCTCTCCACTTCCACAAAGCTAACAATGCTTTAGCAACATCCCTCAATATACTGTATGCTAACAAAATTAGGTAGCTTATGCACCTAGCTAGGTGGCAAATAGCTGGCAAGCAACTGAAACTTGCTCCCTGAAACATAACTTACAGTATATCCATATATAGCTAATATGTTTAGCTAACATTTGATAAATCTCTGTGGCTGAGGAGTGAAGAGATTTCCATAGAGGTTTGGTACAGAGGCAGTTTGCTAACGTTAGCCAGCTAGCTTTTCTAGCATCACTTGTACTCGGCTTAACTTTGTTTATGCTTCCTTTCTAAGTGCCGATAAAGGTTTGATGTGGCCCCAACAGTATGAAGCAAAGGTTTCACATCCAATTACAGTCAAAATCTTTACAATACAATACAATACAGACACTACACAGGAAATTAAGTGCTATCAAGTCTTCCAGACCGAGACCAAGACTACATGGAGTAAAAATTTGTTTGATTTTGAGACGAGACCTTCAAGAAGTCCAGATCTCTAGCGCTACAACACTAACTGTATCTGTTTTACAATGACTTTGACAAACTAATGTGCATCGTACACAACTCGGATATGTTTGTTCCTGACACCGATGACACCGAACGGCTCTGTCTCATTGGTCAAGGTGGATCTGATGCGTCATTGGCTGGCAGGTAAAATCTGGATACAAGCTAACGCAGAAGTTCAGAGCTAAAAGCTAACGGTGAAACATGCTGATGTCAGATTTTTAGACACAGTTTGTAGAATAGTTTGCAGCCTCTAATGCAAAGAGAAGAGAGGAATTATGGGAAGTTTTCAACCTCAACACTTTACTGAGTGTTGAACCCATCACAGCATGTGATGTCGGAGGCTTTAAGTCGTGTCCAATGTTTCTGTCAGATTTCTCATGTTGCTCAGTTTATTCCATCTCTTCTCCTCCTCTCGTTCTGTCCTGGTTGTTTCTCCAAGTGTTGTGTAATAAGAAAAGAGTTTGTTTCAAACTTCCTGTGGTTTCTGGTGACTCTCACCCGGTTATGTAAGACGACGGTGCTGCTCAGGATTTAAGATGGTTGGTGTGTTTTTATGCGAGTTCCAGCAATAGAATCCTCATGGTAATTTTCATAGAAATGAAGTGAAACCAGTGTCTGTCATTTTGTGGATGATGAGCTAAAACATGAAACTCCAGCAGTGTTCTTCTTCACATGTGGGAACGTTTGTTGCCGTTTCCTGTTGAATAAAAAGCTCCGCGGTCCTCGTGTCAGTACAGTGACAGCAGGACAGGAAGTGTGTGATGGGATGTTTGACCCTTCAGAGGTGTGTGTGCATCAAACGCAGCTCAGAGGAAGTGTGTGTGTGTGTGTCTGTGTATTGACGTCATGTTGTTTACAACCAGGGTGGGAAATTCCTTCCCCAGCAGCCAGATGTTGCAGCAGTTTGTCTCCAGGACGGTTTGTTTGGTTGGATCTGATCTCTACATCCAGATTACAAAGCTGCTGTTCTGAGGTGTGAAAGTCTAATTAAAAACATTTAATTCAAATGTCTTTTTTAATTTAAACATATTTCCTGGTTTCATTCAACATTGAAGCCTTCTCTCGTGAGTGGCTTCAGAACTTTTTTACCTTACCCTAAATCAAATCAAATCACTTATTTGCTTCCAGGTCTTGTGCCGATTGATGATCGCATATCACTGATTGAATGGATGATCGGCGATGGGACATTCCTACGCTTATTTTAACTTCCTATCAGAACCAAGATGTTATAAAATAATCAGATAATTTTCTGGTGGAGCGACATCGCCTGCTGAGCCGCGTTAATCAGCGACATTGACCTGCTTATAAAGATGGACGGATGAATTCTGATAGTGAAACAATTGATTTTGTGGAAGTTGAAGTTAGCAGCATGCAAAACACTTCATGGCCATAGAAAACACATGGAAAAGTCACCTCTCGCTGCAAAAACCGTGCTGTCTGATTGAGCCCTTAAAGAGTAAATATGTGATTTTATTGTAAATTGAAAACTTTTAGCTGTGGATCTCGACGGCTGCCAAGCAAGAGACCAGAGGCTCATTTTAGCGACCGTTGGGACATTTTGTAGCCAATTTTGTGGCACCAAAAGCGGATACACTGCGGAAGAGTTTCCAGCCATGTTTGTGGCATCAGAACTAGGTATTTTATGGCAAAGCATGATGTTTTCAACTGCTGTGCAGTTCTGAACCACCACCATCGGGTGAGACCTCTCAGCTCTGCGCTCTTCATCAGTATCAGAGGTGTTTTCTCAGCTTCAGTCCGGCTGCTCTGTCCGATCAGGATCATTTCCACGACTGTGCACCACAAACAAACAGTGGCTACACAGTTGGTCTTACCTTGTTCACCTCAGTGATTTTGCTGTAAAAGCTTTCACATTCCTCTGAGGCTCAGCGGCTGCAGGCTGTGACCTTCAAGGACTGAACCGAGCTCGTACAAACTGCTGAAGGTGTTAACCTGCTCCCGAACAAATGCTCCTTTCTCCTGTTTTTCCTGTTAAAGGAGCCTGATTACAGCTGATCTGAAGCTTTAATCAGGACAACAAGGAAAACTTTGTTCTCATAAAGGATTCAAACAGAGCAGATGAAGAGACGAAGGAAGGAGGAGTTTGTTACCTTTTATTGAGTAAATTCCAACAGTTTCAGTTGTCGCTGTCTGCACTCAAAGTAAAGGTCAGGGCTTTTTTCTTCTTATTCTTATTGCCATCAGATATGATGGTTGACGTAACAGCACCAGTGAAACAATCATGCCGAGCTCGGGTGTGAACCGCACCCGAAGGCCTTTTGTCCAAACCAGGTTCTTATTCAAACAGACTACTTATAAATATACAACTGCCTTCATGAGTATAGCTTCAGAAAAGACAACAACTTCTGAGGCCTAAATAAGAGGGCTCTTTGGCCTTGGCGTATGCATGCATGAGTGCTTATTTTTTGCTACTGCAAATAGTAGCAGTCAGTAATAAGACCAGACTGTTGTTCTCTGGCAGTGTCAGTGTTAGCATGTTGCTCTTCTCTCTGACAGTGTGTTGTGATGGATGTTCTGGAGGCCAGAGGGCCCCTCAGCAGCATCTGGAGACTGAATGAAAGGACCGACGCCGGGCACTCGTCACTGCTTTGTCCAGCCTCACACTGTCTGTGTGTTGGAGGACAAAGGAGGAGGAAGAAGAGTGTGATCAGCACACACACACACACACACTTCACAGTCACTGAGAAGCTCTCAGTTGTCTGGTTGGATTCAGCCGTCAGAACTAATTGATGCTTGTTGCAGTGAAAATGTTGTTATAGTGCAGCTCATTTAGTGTACTGGTGTCCCAAACTGAGGACCTGGGCCTCGATGATGTGATGGGCCTCGGGGGTCTCCACAGTATGGTCTGAAAGCCTTGTCTGGAAACATGTTTGAAGGCTATAAGTTTTCAGAAAGTTCTTGGGTCTGAATGGAAATTTGTGTCCATTAATTTCAGAGTTCGGTCACTGGTTTTGTACACTTCCTGTAATAAAGCAAAGATCTTATCAGGTGGGGGTCCGTAGTCTTTTTTCTGTCAATTCAGAGGTTCTTAACGTTAAAAAGTGTGGGACTCACCGGTGTCCTCACTTCATGCTTTTACTGCCACAGGGTCATCTTCCACATCACTTTTTACATTTCAAAAACCATTTTGCGTCACTGCATCCAAGGAGATGTTAGCTAGCTGTGGCAGATGTTAGCTAGCTATGAAAGACATTAGTACCACTAAAGTACAAAGTACCACTGCCTCCTCGGCCCACTGGTCTAAGATACACATAATATACAGATTAACACTCACACACAAAAAGCTTTTTTGGAACATTTTTTTATCTGAATGTTTGCGCACATGGTCCCTCATCATGTCGACCCCCTCCTCCTCATCCTCATGTCTCACAGCAGGCTGTTCAGCTGCTGTAATGGATCGAGTCTTTGCTCTAACCGGCGGCTAATTGAATGAAGTGTTTGTTGGTGTCGTGGAGGCTGACAGACTTGGGCGATGCTGCAGAGACTAATCAGATTTGTTGGCAGGTCAAATGTAGTTTAACCAGCAGGAGGTTATCTGCAGTAAAGGTCAATAAATCAGAGTTAGTCGGCTGCCTGTCCTCTTCTGTCCCACGTTTGTGTTTTCAGATTTCTTTTCACACATCATTTACTGTTTCTGGTTATAAATGTGAAGACGCATCAACGATGGAGTCTTTTTCATCTCTGTGTGTCCACTACAGGTGACATGTTTAGCCTAGCTTAGCACAAAGACTGGGAGCAGAGGGAAATGGTTAGCATCGCTCCATCAAAACGAAACAAAATACATCTTCAAACAACCGTTGCGTCTCGTTAGCCAACATGGTCAGCTGTACATTCTACTGGTTTAGTGTTGAACATTTATCAGATGATCTGATGTTCTGTGGAGGGAGAAATTTCACCTGACTTTCCATCAGCATGGGGGGAGGAGGTTTCATTGATATCTGGCTCTCCATCCAGAGGTCAGAACTGTCAGGATGGTTTGCTGCTCACAGGTCGGTTATAAATGCTGCTATGGCTGACCCCAGACCAGCTTAACCACGTGTGAATGAGCCGTTCTTCTTCTCTTCTTCTGGATGTTTGAGGTTCTCCAGAGGAGGAAGCAGCTGCAGCAGCCACACCAAACCCAACACTCGGACCCCACCCGAGTCTGGGGGCCCCACCCGTCTGCCCACAGTGCCTGGACAAGGACCCCAGTCAGCTGGTACAGGAAACAGACCCCCCCCCCCCTACACACCCTGGCCCAGGCACACTTCCTCTGACGGGGACAGAGTGGCTGATGGCTCCAGCCCCCATCCTCCTTATCGGAGCTGCTGTTTGTGCGTTCCCATGGGGAGGTGGAGCGCTCTTTTTGCTCCTTGTCGTCTCCCTGCAAAAACACAACACAACCCCTCCCCCGCTGGTGCTGCACAATTAATCCCAAAGAAAAAGTCCAACAAGGGAGAATCATTTAACCGAGACCAGTGAGAGAGCTCCGTCTGCCAATCAGGTTTGAAAGAAAAAAGCAACGACGGCAGAATTTAGCTCGGACACGTTATGTTTGATGATGATTGTCAGCAGATACGACTTTGGAGCTGCTGCTCTGGTCGAGCTCCGTCCAGAAGATTTTACTGCTGCGCCAAGAATTAGTCCTGAAAATCTCTGGTTTTATGATATGAACCGAATCTCTTCCGGACATTTGATTGGACAAAACATTCAAAGACCTCACCTCAGGCTTGTTCTGGTCGTCAAACTAAAAACTGAACTGATTAGAGAGAGAAGATGACGTGCAGTAAAAGGCTGCTGCAGTGAACTCTCAGCTTCAGAACATGGGGCACACGGTCCACCGAGTGCGACACAGAGAACATTGAGATGAAATTTGGATATTTTTAAGGAGACATGGGAACATTTAGCAGCCGTCTGTCAACAAAAGCGGGTATTCTAGGCCAAAACATCTTTTCCTAACCGAGTGATTTTTGTAGCACAGCATTGTCACAAAATAAAATTGCAACGTTAAGTTTAAACACATCAGTATGATAGGTATGGTTTTGATATGATAATGTGAAATGTACAAATCTGACATATCCATGGTTTGCAGAAATATACAATGTCATTATTAAGTCTGAAGACTTTATGAACAGATAAATTATCATCGTTTTGTTCATCCTCACAGATTTTTGGTCCGATCTATTTTTTGGGACCATCGCCAACGTGATTCAACTGGTGCATCAGAGTTTGTCTGACCTTTTCGTCAGTGCAGCTCCATGGAAACCGTCAGGGTGGTGTCACATATTATATCACACCACAATTAACAACATTTTTGAGTCTGTACGTAGTCTGAGCCCGGCAGTGTGGAAACGGAGGAACGTTCTGGCACATCCTGCTGGATCGTCTGCAGTGATTTGATCTGCAGGAACATGAAGTGGAGAGAAAAACACTGACTGTGAATCAGCCCTGCTCAGAGGCACTCCGGCAGTCTCTCTTTAGACTTGAAACATTAAGAGTTTTTGGACCGGAGGAACCTTTTCATAGTTCTAAGAACCCCTCCTTTTCACTGTATCCTCCCTGCAAGAACTGGGAACAATCGTAGGTCTTAGAACTCTGTTTTGAGGGACTTCAGAGAAGGTCGTCTCCCAGCACAAGAGGGACCTTGAGTGACGTAAGTGTACAGAGATTGAACACATCAATGCAGCATCGTCGACCACCTTTTTCAAAAACCTGTGTAAAACTTTAGCCATGTCAAAAAACAGCTTGTAGTGAAAACACGAACAAATGTCCATCAACTTGTTGCTGTTGTGTCTCAGAAGTGACGTTGTCATACCAGCAGCAGGACGTTTCAGCACTTTGACCTTAAAACATCTGGAAAATAAACTGGATATAAGATGACAAAATGTGGCCGACGTCTTTGATTTAAGTTTGAAATTTAAGCTCTAGCATTAGAAACAGACCAGTCGGGTTCAACTTTAGTGTGATTCATTTTTACACTGTTACCAGTTTTTACTCAACAACCCTGCAGGGACGGGGTGAAAACATTGTTATGTGACAGTAAACTGAATAGTTTTGGCCTGTTGGTGGACAAAAAGAGACATTACTGTGGTGATTTAAAAAAAATCAATTTTATTAACCAAACAATGGATCAATGAGGAAGATGATCAGCAGATCAGTTATGAAAATAATAAGAATTATAATAAGAATTAGTTGCTCTTTTTGTTTTCCTCTGATGTCTGAGTAAAAATCAAAATGACTCTGAGTGAGATCCAGTGTAAAATTCCAGGGTATGGTTATATAAGTGTGAAATGATAAATATGAACATGAGGGTTTGTGTTTGTGTATCTGCTGCTCTGGAGGTGTTTCAGCTTCCTGCTATTTACTGCTGATCTGGACTTCCTGTTTCCTGCGTCCTCTCGGCCTCGAGACAAAAGCTTCATTGCTGCAAGAAAAGAAAAAACAAATGAGTTCTTCAGGGAGATTTTTAGTCAATCAAGTTGTTTGGTGTTAAACTCTTTGATATTTTTCCTTAAATTATTAATTTTTTTGTATCTGACTTTTTGTTTTAGTATTTTTCCTATTGTTCCAGGCAGCTGTTGTTGTTTTTTGTCATTTCATCTCACTTCAATCATTTCTTCTAAATGTTATTCCTGATTTTAATGGTGTTTTCATTTCCTGAAATGTATTTGACATGTATTTTGAGTTTTGGCCCCTGTCCCATCTGCTAACATGGAGGGGGAGGGGTTTATGAGTTATACTGCAGCCAGCCACCAGGGGGCCATCCAGATGACTGTTGGGGAGCTCTCATGTCGTCTGTCTTTATATACAATCAATAATTTTAGTCAACAAAAATCCATTTTAAATTTTTGCCGTCTAAGCATTTGAGGATTCGGGTGTCTCCATCTTTGTGGTGTACAGTTACCATGGTTACAGGTGTGGTGTCACATGGACACCACACACAGAAGCTGATTTACTAAAACTCTCTGTTAACGTTGAGACAAGAAGCTAAAACGTGGGATAACGTGGTGATATTCACTGAACGTTTAGAGGAAGTTTTAGATGTTTGATTGTCGACGTTAATCCTGGACAGACTCGTTCCTTCTGACAGCAACTTAAAAGATGGCCGACTGAAAGTTACGGTCAAGTTACGTTAGCTTACCTTGTTTTGTTGCTGCTTCCTGTCGAACTCCCTATATAACTGGATGTTATATGAATTTATTCATGGAACTCATAAAATCATCCTTCCAAAGTCTGAACTATATCACAGCAGAGATGTCACTTTAACCACATGAAGAAGTTTATGTGAGTTTCAGGTTTAGTTTTAAACCATCAGATGATAAAATCCACTCGGGGAACAGGTGGCATCACTCCATACAAACCTCAGTTTCCACATCAATCCCATTCTTCTCAATTCAGATGTGATGAATTCCTTCAATATGTCGGCCTCATGCCTGCCTGGGGGAGGGGGACAGAGGGGTGAGGAGGGTCTTTGTTCGTGAAGAATGGGAGGGGTCGCCCGTGGCGGGGCGTCCACGAGCCGGCAGATGGCCGATGGGACGAGCAAACAAAAGTGGACGTCAGACTTTCTCCATTCAGAGCCGATCGTCTGCGCTCCGAAGAGCCCAGGGGGAGTCGGTGATGGGGGGGGAGTCAGTGATGCGGGGGGGAGTCGGTGATGGGGGGGGGGAGTCAGTGATGCGGGGGGGAGTCGGTGGACTGTCAACACTCAGATCAACCTTTACTGTGAAGTCTGTGTTCGTCTTCAGCTTCAGGCTACGGAGGAAACTCATTTCTGTCGCTTGTATCCGCGACCTCATTCTTTCGGTCACTACTCAACGCTCATCGTAGGTGAGGGTTGGAGCGTAGACGGACATTTTTATATCGCTGCCAAACCTTTGAGGTTTCCTACCAACATTTCTTTTAACTGTAACGGCATCTTTCGTCTCAGCTGTCTAAACCACTGAGCGCTGATCAGAAAACAGTCCTGTGAGTCTGTTTTGTTGTTCAGGTATGAGACTTGTTGAATCGGCTCTTTCACTCTGGTTAATCCTCTTCTTCTCTTCTCTTCTCTCTGTCTCTGTCGGGACGTTCCAGCTGTCGAGGTTTTCTTCCCATCGTAGTTTCAATGAGAGAGGTCAAAGGTCAGTGATGCGTTCGGGGTCTGTAGTGTTTTTTGTTGCCGTCGGCTCTCTCCCCCTCCTTCCTCCTCAGCTCTGACCTCTGGGACAGGATGGGCGTCGCCCCGCCTGAGCTCGCTGTCCGAACAAACCGAACCTCAAGTCGGCCGTCGCCTTTGACCTCTCGCTCAGGAAATGAGCTCTTTATCGTTCTGCAGAAGACTTTTGTAATTATTTGAGATGATGTTTGATGTATTTTGTATTTTATATTGGAGCTGGAGTTTAAATCGGGACAGATTGTAGGTCTGCCCACCGATGGAAAGTCTTGGGATAAATGTTGTCTAAACGCAAGCAGCTGTAAGAAAACTGAATCAAATGTAAAACTCACAAACTGAACTGAATCAGGAACTATCTGATCAAAGAATCAACACGATTATGAATCTCATCAGACTTTGATACAGCAGACACTTTACTGTTGATACCAAAACATGACACCAACATATTTCCTCATGTTCCTGCTTGGTTCAACAGGTAGAACAAGGCTGTGGTCAGATTTCTGCTGGTGCCGGGCGGTTCACGTGTTCTGGAAGATTTCAATGTCCCAGACAGAAATTCCAGTCAAATATAATCTGTGTCTAAAGACCGCTGATGTCATGCTACCCAAAGCACATGTCCGTTATGACTCCGACTGCTCTTGATCTAGTTTATAGTCAGGTTGTAGTTTTATGTATATTGATGAAACAATGAGTTCATTATTTGATGAGATGTATCAACCACAAAAAATTTGCATTTTACAAACATCTGCTTGTTTTAGCTTCTCCAGTGTGAGTATTTCCTTCTTTTCTCTGTTTAAATCATCATATGATATATTAAAGTGGAAATGGGCAATTTTTCTCCCCGTAGCCTTTCCAAGTGGTATTATTGTTGGCTCCGTTAGCAACACGGCTACTGCTAGCAGCCTGGCTACTGTCCAAAGCTAAAGCAGCCGTCAGAATTCCAGTGTGATGTAGAAACTCTGGTGTCAGTGCTGTGATAAAGGCAGAGGAAACA
>JBBPCS010001418.1:0-15127 GCA_037974645.1 Hollardia meadi
ATGCCTCAGATATGAGCCTTTTAGCACAAAGACTTTCTGCACCCCCCCCCCCCCCTCTCCACCAACAGCGCTCAGCACCCACTGCTCTGTGCATGTGTGTGTGTATACATGTGACTGTGTTGTCCATTGATTTCAGCCAGTCTGATGGATGTTTCTGCTGGATTATCTGGGGCTGATCTGATGGACCCTCTGTCCTCTCTGGATGCCATTAGATAAGGAGATGGAGCTGGTGGATTTGTGTAATGGTGAAAAATGGACACGTTTCAGCTCGACATATCTTATCAAGTTGATTATGGCAAACTTGTTAGCACCCATTTACACATCCAGCAGGAACGGAGTGACTTTAGCATTTACTTTAGGTTGTGTTTCTGGCCAACTGGTGATTGCAAGTCCAATGTTCAAGCTTACTTTTAACTGTTTTGGGCACCGACTCTTGAGAGAAATATCTGTTCTGCTCTTTAGCTGCTCACTTTGTTCAACAGCTAAACTAGGTTAGCAACTAATGATTATTTTCATTATTGATTAATATTATTATTCTAGATGAATTGATTAATCATTGAGTTATCCATGACATCCTCAAATGTCTGTTTTGTTTTCTGATCAACAGTCAAAACCCCCCAAATTATCAATCTACAATAGTATCAAAGCACTCGTTTTTAGTGTCTTTCAGTTCATTGTTTTGGTTTTACCGTCTGCAACTTAACCTTTTTGGTTAAGTGTTACCCATAGACTGTATTAATGGTGGACGGAGCTACCTACCTCCTGGGTAGGGATGGGTATTGAGGACTGCTGCTAAATTGGTACCAGATCCTTCAATTGTCCATTAAAGAAATATTGATACGCTCCTGTACAAATTTTGCCGCTATGTAATGTTATTCTAACATACTTTAGTTGGCAAATAACAAACTGCTTGTGCTTTGTTTTTAGTTTTACTGCACAGAAATGACTGTCCTTCTCTTAAATCAATTGTAAAATATTCAAATTCATTACGTATCCTTATCATAACTCTTATTATGGAATTAAAGGGATCATAGTTCAAAGTGTTTCTGATTTACTATAAAAAATATCTGTCAACATTATATCAGATTCATTTTTAATGAAGTGGCAGCTTTGATTATCAATTATCAAAGTTTTTTTTTTCTTCTAAATTTGTCAATGTCTCTCCAGTTACAGCTACTTAACCCAGAGGATTTACTGCTTTTCTTTGTCTTATGTGATTCTAAATGGGATATCTTTGCGTGTTGGACTGATGGTTGGAAAAAAACAAACAAGCAATTTGCATGTTGCACATCCCATTATATAGACCAGTCTTTGACTAGGGTTGCATCCCTGTGGTCACCATACAGTCATGCTGTAGTGTTTGTCTGTGAAACTCGTATCAGTGTGTGTGTATTGAAGGTGTTTGCTCTCTGCATGTTTATCTGAACATGAATCTCTGCGAAACACTCCGACACACAGCTTGGAGACTCCGACTGGTGCAGCCCAGTGGGACAGAGAACATGTGCTCTCAGCACAAACTTACAAAACAAACCGTTCTCACTGCGACTTTCCATCGCATGGCTTGATCCTATACTGCTGCTTTATTTTCAGACTGTTTCCTGCTTTTACATTCCCGGCATGATTAGTGGAGGTTGTGACCAGTTGAATACACACACACGCACACACACACTCACATGCTCACACACCCACACACACACACACACACACACACACACACAAATACATGCTCAGACATACTACAGAGTGGGAGTTGGCCCTGAGGACAAGCATAAGACAAACACAAACAATAAAGATTTTGTTAACCCTTAAATTTGTATATTCTTAAATATTGACCATGTACTCCTGTACGCTCTGACCTTCGCACTTCTTTCTATTGATTGCTGATAATGATAGTGGTCGCCTTGGAATCTAGCTGTATTTACATTCTGCACTTCAAATACAAACAAAACAAAGAGGTTACAGCCATGCTAGCAGCTCTGTGAGGCTATATTAAAGCACTGTTGCATTGGCATTCTCACAATAACAATGCTAACATGCTGATGTTTAGCATGTATAATGTTCACCTTGCTCATCGCCTTAGTTAAGCGTGTTAGCATGTTCATATTTGCTACATACTAGGCTACATCTGAGGCTGATGGGGATGTTATTAGTTTTGCAGGTACAGTATGTGGTCATAAACCAAAGCATTGGATGGAACGTTTGACCTGATGATGGTGCTATGTGAAACATCTGGACATTAACAAAGGTATTACAAACTTCATCTTGAAGGGGGGCATGAATATGTGTTACAGATTCCATGGAAATCAATTAGTATGGTGGCGACTGTAGCCCATTCCATAGGGACTTTGTTTGTGGACAGAAGGGTGGCCGGTTCAAGCCCAGCAAGGACCTGTTGTTCCAGAGGTGGACTGGTAGCTGGAGAGATGCCAGATTATGTCTGTGCTGGGGTGCCCCTGAGCAGGGCACCTAACCTCTAATTACTAAGGGTTTTGTGCTGCGCGGCAGGCTCATCATCTCTCCACATTAACACCAACCTGCTGGTGGCTTTAAAGGAAAAGTCAGGGGACAGTTTCCCCTAAGTTGACTGCTTTTGTCTGGGGGCTGATGGATTGTTGGGGGCGTTTGGGGTCAATGTCTGTCAATCTTTGGTTTTAGACAGATTACATTCATAATTTACTCTTACTGGGAACTTTTATTGCTTTTATTGCTGTTATTACAGCCACACAATGAGTTGTTAACTTGAGTAACGTTATTTTCACGTTTCTCCTCTGCTCCACTCCGTGAATCTTTACAGTAATACAGGGCAAGCTCGCTAGGCGAGCCAGTTAGCTTAGCTCAGAGGATCACCAATTTAGTAGGATTCACCCTCAGGGGATGAATATCTGTACAAAATTTCATGGAAATCCATCCAATAGATTTTGGGATATTTTAGTCTGGACCAAAGTGAAGACAGACTGACATTGCCATCCACACAGCCATGCCATTCTACTGGCTGTGCTGGCTGGCTTGGCTAAAATTACCAAAAATGCCAAAAATGATAATGCAGTCGAACACACATGAGTTCAGGCATCAGTAGCCTAGCTACCCGCCCACCTGGCTGGCATCGGCCAATGCACGGCAAAGGTGAAGAGGCTCAGCTGCCTGGAGCTTCTTGTGGTGTTTGCCTCTGATTTGTGTGTGTCCGCGTGCTTACTGAAGGAAAGGCTTTATTGTTTATTGTTTTATTGTTACAGTGTGTGTGTGTGTGTGTGTGTGTGTGTGTGTGTGTGTGTGTGTGTGTGTGTGTGTGTGTGTGTGTGTTTCAGACAACAAACAGAACCTTTGACATCCCGCTGACATTGTTTGGAGCCGTAGTTCTCAGAGAAAGACTCAACTATGAGGAGATAACACGGTACCTGGTCATCATACAGGCAAATGTAAGTGGTTTTTGATTTTTTATATTTGGGTGTTTGCACTTCTCTATGCAGCTATTAAACATCAAGTCTTAGAATAATATTGTATTTTTTTTGCTTGTACTGTATATCAACATTTTTCGAAAGGTATGTTTCATCTGAGACCTGTTACAAAGGATGTCAGGAGGAAAAAATATGATTGGGAATATGGTCTTCAGCCTGGAGTATTGTTATGTTTATGTAATTTTGTAACACTGCTGTTACACGGCCTTTGGCCCATTTCTACTCTGCTGAGTAAGCCTTAAGAGAACTATTAGTGCATCCTCAATTATCGCAAATGTCTTTGTTAATGTAATTGTTTTCATCCTTTCATTTCACAGCACTATATATATTTTATTTATAAAAGCGGTCTACAATATAGTTAGTTTCACTCAACACACAAAGCAGACTCATGGGGGATCGTGTAGACGTGACGTAAAGGATCTGGGTTGAGGCATGACAGAGTTGCTAATTGTGCCATGAAGGTTTTTGTGACAAGAAAACCTTTGCAAAACCTTTAGCTCTCAACATATTTGTATGTCTTAAGGCACATTTACCCTGAAAGCATTATTAAAAGTCAACAACACTGAAAGATTCATGCGTTTCTGACTGCTTGAAAGCCTGACATATAATTGACCTGACCATACAATAGTGTTTTGAGTGGCTGTGGATTTGCTGAATAGAAATTCTTATTCCTAGAGACCGTGTGCAACCAGAATAAAATAATAAAATAAAATAAATAAAAACCCTGACCCTGACCTTAAGGTACTGCTGTGTGAGAGAAAGATTAAGCAGTGATTGATTGAGCAAAATAAAATTAAAAGCTTATCTGAATAATTAATCTAAATAACAGAATTCATTTCTATTTTCTTTTTTATTATGTTTCTTACATTTTGCAACAACAAATGCATATCATTAGCATATCATTAACAATAAAAAGGATACATCCACCTTTTTATTGAATATACTTGTCCGCTGTCTTGCTGGGAAGAGAATGAGAAGATCAATATCACTCTTATGTCTGTACGGACATAATTATCTTAGCTTACCTTAGCTTAGCTTAGCTTAGCTTAGCTTGAAGACTGCAGCAAAGGGAAACAGCCAGCTAGCCTGATTTTCTCCAAAGGTAGCAAAATTTGCGTACCATCATCTCTAAAGCTCACTAATTAACACAGTAGCTGCTTTGTTTCATCTCTACAAAAACTGAAGTGTAAAAATGACCAGTTGGGGTTTTATGGCTGGTATTATTTCCCTCCAGGCCAGTGACTCCCCTGATTCCAGTCTTTATTGCTAAGCTAACCATGTTCTGGCTGCTTCACATGTAGCCCAACGCACAGCTGTGAGAGTCGTATCCCTCTTCTCATCTAATTCTCAGCAAGAAACTGAATAAGAATATTTTCCGAAATATCAAAACAAAGCAGTTATATTTACCATTCCGATGAATAGGCCTGCAAAGTGTTTCCTGTGAAACGGCGGAGCAGGTACCTTTGTAAGTAATTAAATGGCAGATACTTCCCCAACCAGATCGACCAGTAGACAGTAGCTCTTGATTTAAAAAATATGTACACAAAAGAGTAATTGCACATTCATGCCTGAGCAGGAATACAAGTTTGCAAACAGCTTTACTTTCAGTGTCTGATGAGGACTCTCTGTTTCTTGTTATATAGTTGTGTATATTGATTTTGTGAGGGCCACACTGAAAATCTTTTCAGAACTCCTGAAGGTCTAGCCTGATAAAACTTCAAATAACGTGTAAACACCTCCATTTTTTAACATACAGATATATACATACATACACATAAATGAACTGCAAATGTCAATAAATATCTCAATCATATCTCAATTATAAATATGAAAAAAAATAAAATGAACTATGAGGGAAGTGTGCTAAAGAAAATTCCCTGGGGATGTTGGTGTAGTATCACATTGTACCACTACGTGTAGGCCTCTTGCTGTTGAAGGAGATTGAGTTGCTAACTAGCTGTAATGCTCAAACATGAAAAAAGGACTCCCCCTTCCTTTGCTCTCTGTAATCTGCAAGGCGGGGAATTTCCTTCCTTGATGGCAATCCTGACATTTAGCTGACGGGCTAATAAGTTGGTGATAATGACTAGTGGAATATGAAGTATGATAAAATCCTACCAGTTTGTCATCTGCTGACTGTCTGACTTAGCTAGCATTACAGAAGCTAAGCTAATGCTAATCCACCATTAGCTAACAGTTAACTGTGGCTCAATGTAGTCAGGTGAGTATAGTCCTATTTGTTACCTTGGTGCTCCGTATGTTACTCCGTGACTTGGTCGTATAAACCTCTTCAGGAAAATCCTATTGGAGGGAAATGTTTTTTTTACCTGTTACCTAGCAGTGGTTTGCATCTTCACAAGTGTTGACTGTTTGTCCGAAATGAGAGCGTTTTTGCCCAGGTGCAAAACCAGCGTTTAAATCCAGTTTTGTGACTTAGCGGTAGTGTGAGGAGGAGAACAGCAGGGCCACATTTGTAGTGCTTTTGCTGAAAGGCTGAGCACAATCTGTAGAAATGAAAATGTGGATTTTGTGTGTAATGAGAGGGAGGAGGGATGCCATCCGCCTTGGCAGCAAACTGACCAAAATGCTTCCCCCTTGTTAACCTGCCATCCACTCGCTCCATCTCCTAATCCAGTCTGCCTGACTCATAGATCCTCTATTTGACTGAGGTTTGATCAATTAAGAATCTATGGCTCCGACCATGGCTCTGAAATATCATAAGCCTAACTGTTACTAAATCCATGGCACTGTCCGTGGTGCTGAAGTAGCAGACGGATTTGTATTTGTGCCTTTTTCTCTCAGTCCCACCCTTCTGTCAGTTTCATTTCGAATCTATAATATTAAATATTATATATATTACAACTATATACTATAAATACTCAGTTCTATACTATATTGTAACCTATAGAGTAATGTCGCTCAAGTGCGACAGGATCATAAAGACACTGTCTGTAGTGTTCCTATAATATTCCTTGGTTAAGATCAGGGATTAGGCCCTCCTAATGGAGGTCACAAATGGTTTAGGAAGAGCACTGCTGCAATTCAGTGCGAATTAACCAACTGTGCATGATTCACTCTAATCATCTATATAATTAAGGTATGCTTATCTTCTTAAATTACGCCAGTAGGCCTAACACTAGGTTATTGTAGACTGGGCAAACATGTTTGCTGTTGAGGGCAAGAAAAATGGTTTAGTTCTTGGCCCAGTTATAAATGCACCAAAAAATTTTTTATTTGCTCTGATGATGTATAAATAGAGATGAAGATGGTAAGTGAAGTAGACACCAGCCTTTGAAGGCATTGAGAGACCCTTGCAGCTTTATTGATTTGATTTTCAGAAAATATTCCGCGGGACTGTGTTGTGGTCACTTTCTACTCAGGACGTGAAGATAAAGATATGCAAATATCTAAATAGGAAAGTGCAAATAGGAAAGGGCAATATCATCCAAAAATAAATTTAAAGCTCTCTCTCTCTCTCTTTCTAGGACCGGGCCCCCTACCCAAGTGAGCGCCGTACAGCCACCACCACTCTAACTGTAGATGTACTGGATGGTGATGACTTAGGCCCCATGTTTCTACCTTGTACACTTGTGGGAAACACCCGTGACTGTAGTCCCATCACGTATAGGGCTAATGTACTGGAGCTGACAGAGCCGGTAAGTGTTTGTCTGTTATGTACATATATTATATATATCATATAATGTTGTATTTGTGTGTATGGTGCAGAGGGCGTTTCTGTCAGTGTCTGTGTGTCTTATTGCCATCATCAGACAATGCTAGTGAGTGTGTATGTGTGTGCGGTATTGTTAGTTTTACATATACAGTATGTTTAGTGCACTTATGTGATGTAAGATACTTTTGGCAGTCTTTACCATTTTAGGATTAGATGACAGCTAATAGTGAGAGCTAATCTCTTGTGACTCATCCTCACGATTTTCTAAGCTTCTGCCTATTTATACCCTTATGTAACAGTTTAGAATTCCAAGACCTTGAAGAACCAATGCTGCTCACGTGTATCTATTGACTTCAATAAAATTACAAATTGTTCATTAACTAATTGGTAAGCCCCCTTAAATCCAGTGAAATTAACTTATCATCAAACTTTAGTCTGGTAGCTCTTATAATGATAGACTGTATGCTTCAAATTGAGACCTTGTTTGGCCATGGATATCTGTTTTTTCAAATCTCAGAGCTTCCAAGCTGATTGAATGAATGATATATCAAGTAAAAATATGAAACTTTTATTCGTGCAACTTGACATTTTAAACCTGTCGCCTGCAAAGTAGCCGATAATTTAAAAGAACAGAGTCTTAAGTCATCCAGGTGTCAGAAACATGTTCTCTGTGTGTGAACTCTAGCAGAAACTATGTTTAGATTTCAAAAGCAATTAGCGTCACTTGGAGCAAAAAGTGTTACAGTAATGTTTAATTCACATGTTATGGTGTATTTTATTTTTGCATTATTTGTAAAGCCCTTTGTGACATGGGTTATGATATGTGCTATACAAATAATCTTATTATTATTAATACTATTTATTAGAATGTGGCCTGTAGAGTAATGAACTGAAGGAATAGCTTTATATTATTGCATCCATGCAGATGATATAACCATATTTATTTCAGGAAAAAAAGCTTATTTCCTGTCTTTTTGAAAAAAAAAAATCAATACTGTTTGATAAAATTTAAAGTGTGGGTCACAAATGTATGTTGTAGAGCTCTGTAATTAAGAGAAGAGCTATTGTATTTAATGAGCCTGAGAGACTTTTTTTGGGACAAACAGTTTTTCCATGTTATTTATGACAGAATGTACTGAGAGTCTATTGTGTAGTGTTTTTTTTAAAGTGAGTCTTCAACACTCTGGTGTTTAATCATGTTTATGCAGCTGTATATGTCATTTTGCATTTGCATCTCGGGCATTAAGCTGATGCTGTTATCCGGAGCAACTTACAATGCCACTTTGTAAATGAGACAAAGTTGCTGCAGGCAAAATCCTCAACTCTGACAAGTCAGCAGAGCATTCATGCCTTACCACACACACGCACACACACACCCTTGATGGTGACAAGCTGGCAGAGCACTCATGCCTTAACACCCCCCCCCCCCCCCATATCCAACTACACACATACACTTAACAGTCTCAAGCCAGTAGAGCAGTCATGCCTAACTGGACATACGACTTCATCTCTTTGTTTATACTGAGATCCTTGTCACACACACACACACACACAATTTTCCTCAAGCCAGGAGAGACACCGTGAAGAACAACAGGAGTGAGTCTGCTCTACACCTTGTGGTTTTGAGAAGGAGCAAGTGTACACAGACAAGGTCAGGGTTTACGATGTACAGGCAGTGGTGGTGGGGGTGGGGAGGGGTAGGTGATGTGGTGTGGTGTGGGAAATAAAACAGGGAGAAAGGTAAGGGCGGACACACAGAAAAGTTACGCAGCTGGGAAAATACTTCAGGGGTTTCAAAATCTGAAACACGTTGCGACTCCACAGCTTACACCTAATGCACAACTCCTGCCGACTCCAGATGCTTCACTGATTTCAGTGTTCATTATCTTACAGTACATCACAGCTGAAAATTAGAATGGGCTCATTCAAGCACACAGTTAATGAGACTGTGATCCTTGTTTACTGCAGGTGTTAGGACCTTTGCAGATGTCTGTTTAGAGCGCATGTTTCGAAGACGTGATGACCCTTTTCACAGTGGACTTTTACACATTACACAGCAGGAAAAGCACACATGTACTGAGAATGAATGATGGATGTGTTTAGTTATTTCGTTTTGGGACCCTTGCATTGCACATGTTGGCTCAGTGGCATGGCTTATTTAACATGTGCTTCTCCTGCCCTGACAAGTCTAAATATCTGATGTGAAAACGTCTGTTAGCAAAATCTTGGCAAACCCTTAATTCTGACCGAGCATACTCAGCCGACTGTCAGTCATGACTTCTCTTTAAGGATTAGGGGCAGGCTGAGATGACTAGTTAATGGACTTTATTTAATTTATAAATTTCATATTTATGAAGGGGAAAATATTTCAACTGGCACTACACACAACTCGACATGAGTACTCACAGCCTGTGAAAACAATTGTGTAATTTATTCTGTAGCTCTAAAAGGGAGCTTTCTAAAGTCTGAGAAAATAACCCTTATGATATCATGACGTGATCGGGGTTAAATTAGATTAGACTTGGAGACAACAAATTTATAACAGAAAGCCCTATAATACAAACTACTGGATATGGACTGTGAAAGACATGGGCGTTAACCAAGCAGGAAGGGTCTAATGATGTGCTCCATTTGAATTGGGAAATTTCAATTGGAACTCCCCCTGAAGTCAGATTTCCAACTTGGAAAGTGTGGAGAACCTCACCAGCACCAACCTCAAAATCCAAGATGCTGCTCCAGGCATAAACAGTTGTGAAAGCTGAAGAACATACCGTGTTTTAGCACTTCTGTCCTATTTGTGTCTCATTAAATCAGACATACACACAGTACCGTCCAAATTTTATCTGTAGAAATGTTGCTGTGATGTCTGCATGCAGAAAATACCATGACCAACTGGTATTGCTCACAATGGCTAACCTGACAAGAGCCGACTTGTTGTACCAGAACATGGTTTACTCAGGTGTGACATCATTCCCAGCTCTGACTTCCAACTTCCAAGTTAAATGAGATAACAAAAGCTTCTACCTTGTTGCATTGTGGGAAATATAGGATAGTAATTTTTGAGTTCTAGCCAATCTAGGGACTAAAATTCCGGTTGTCTCACTGCATCAATTTTGATATATTGGTAGATTAAATTATGAGTATTTTCTCATTTTACTTATATGCTTTAATTATCCATTAATCTCCATGTAAGAAGGATTGGATATGGATTGTTTACCATAAGAAAATGAAATATGAACCACTTTCAGTTTGAATGTGTTTGAAGGTTCAACAGCAAACAGTAGAAGGTTGAAACTCTTATGACGAAGGATTATACAGGTCTTGAAATGTATCTATCCCAGCAGCAATAATTTTCTTCCCCATCGGGATGATTCAAGTTGTATTCTAATTGTATTAGAATCAGCAGAATGAATGAAACACTCTACACAGTATTCAACCTGGAATTTGCATGTTGAATACTCCGATGCCTCTACAAATAATGCAGTGGTCTTATTGAAAGTCTGGTATCAAACAAACAGAGGGATGAAAAAAATAGAACCACATACAGATAATGAAACAATAATGTACTTTAACTTAACATTTTCAGGTTATTGGAAAAATGCATGTTTGTGCCAACAGCATAATCTCCCCAATTAGGTTCGCCTGAATGCACCTCTCTCTATTCAAAGCAGCTGTCTCCCAGGGGCTCTGTTTAATTGATTAAGTAAACTTTGAAGCTATCCAGCATCAGTGCTCTAATACATTCTGCGTGAATGAACCCCAACACAGTGAATGCACTTTACTTCAGGGTTCCCGTTAGCTCCCCTCAAACTGTCATTGAAGAGAAAACAGGAGGACAGTGGATAGATAGATAGATAGATAGATAGATAGATAGATAGATAGATAGATAGATAGGTAGATAGGTAGATAGGTAGATAGATAGAGTTTGCTGTTGCTGGGGTGAAAGAAAGATGAGGAGGTGAAATGAGAGGAGAAATGCACGAAGGAGGAGAGTCAAGCCACCATAATAGTTTGAGTCCTAATCAGACTGATAAGATATGACAACCTCAGAGCCAACATAACTATTCTCTCTATGTGTCTTTCTCCCTCCCTCACACACACACACACACACATAGCTGGTCGTTTATGCCGAGGAGTTGGCTGTCAGGCCTCGTTCACACATCCACTTCAAAAAACATTGCTGCCTCTGCAACTTAGAAATTTATGGCTGTAATGGGAACATAGATTATTGAACAATACAGTAAACAACTTTCCCCAAGACCTGACCAATCCTTTAGTTTGACGTTACGTCAGACTGCCAATTGATTGGCTACTAGTTGCATAAAGAAGAACAGCATCAAAGACTACAGCGCTATATACTGAAACTTCATTTTGTAGCTGCTTTCAACACAGACCACAACGTTGCAGCAGTGCAGTGCACTGCGTAGTGGAAATCTGTAAAAAAACAAAAACACTTATGTCATAGGGGAGTGCTGTGTCTCTGTTGCACCACGAAGAACGTAGCTTAGGGGTGACACAGTCTCAGCAGACCATCAGATGCCTTTGGGGGCTTTTTCCCTCCTTTATTGATCTCCTCACTGCTCGGATCAGCCACCTGCCTGCACAGCTGCTGCTCATTTACTCATTAGTTCGCCAGTATATATAAAAGGCTGTTTCCCCCACACACATTTGCCAGGTGTTGTAGCCTAGTTGTTACAGTCATTCATGTTGGCTTGAGACCTGTTGCTCATATTCTGCCTGCTGATCCTGCAGTGTTTGCTTGCCTTATTCTGCCAGTCTGCATGTTTCTGACAGTAAGCCCTCAGAGCCCAGTGAGTAAAGAGGCTTTTGACTTTACCTGCTCAGCTTGTTGTGTCTGCTTCGCGGTCCACATTTTGGGCCTGTATCACTAAGTGCGTTCAGTTTAGTCAGGCTCTCCTCTGCTGCTGGTTTTACTTGGCTGGTAATTATTGATAACTGATCTTACAGGCTCTGGTAACTTTTCCAAGTCAGGACCGCACGGTCCGGTAGACAGGAAAGGATGGCACCTGAAGACCGATTTACTGTATAGATCAGCCTGGTTTCATCAAATGATGTATGAATAATACGCCAATGCCTTTTGTAAGTCATTTATCGCTGTCCTCATTAAGATTTCTCATGTAATTTTGGGCACAAATTTCATGGGAGCAGAAATGTCTGGCGATGTGGTATAAAGAGAGAAAAAGTCAACACACGGAGGAGGTTGGGGTCGCCAAACAGACGTAGCACTTTAACCCAGGAGACCAAGGTTCATGTCCCATGTGGAACTGAAAGTGACCTATTTTAAATTACATCTGTAAGTTGAAAACGGACCTTTTGGAAAACTCCGTCAAGGATGAAGATTTTCAGAAACTCAATTTCCAGTGTTTACATGTAGACAGGGAAAACTGAGGTTTTGGCTTGTAACGTCACACTGTGCACCGATGTTTCTCCTTTGTTCTTTGTTTGACGTCAGTGTGCGACAATATCTATTTTGCCCATGAGACAGTTTAGCACAATGGCGGACATAGCCAAACTAGTGCTGGTGTTAACGTTGCTAACCGTACTTTTTACATGCTTACACATACATACACAGTTATTCTCCCACTGTGTTGAAGAACAGAATAGCCAAATTATATGTTAATCAGACCATCCCTATTGTCTATTCACCGGAACCTTTCCCCCCTTCCTCGATGTGCCATTGGTGTTAGCCTACTGGAACCAATAATAGCTTTTTTTCTCCAGGCTTCTGATTGGATGCCTGTTGGTTTGGCATGTTCTCGACAGCACTTAAGCACAAAGGAGGATTTTTCAGCATTTTCAAAAATACCCATGTACGTGTGGATAAGACCTGAGTAAAGCCTTGACACAGCTAAGTGGAATGCAGCCATTATCAATGTTACTAAGTGCACTCATGTTTGACCAGTCAAAATGTGTAATAATGTAGCGCTGTTACTGTTTCCAAAGCTACAGAATAGGACAGTTTTGACAGTAAACAAAATATTGGTTGTCTGAAGGAATACAAAGGCTTGACAAAAGAGTCTGAAGTGCTGTATGTGTTTATAGGTCCTGTTTTAAAGCCAAACCACTTTGTGAAGTGACGTGTTGTGCGTTTAGTACTTTCTTCTAAGAAAGGCAGAGGCGGACATAAAACAAAGGTTGAACCTTTCGCTATAAAATTCTGAAGTGGTGATCTCAGGGAAGGAAGTCAAACTCTTCATGAAGTGAGCGATCGGTGAATTCAAGGATCCAATATGCATTTTTGAGGACAAGAGTTACTTTTACTGGCCAGCTGGACCAGCTTTGTCCACCTGTTTTTCTTCACCAAAGGCAATAAAGGAAATGAAACATTTCAGAGCTTGCTGTTGAGACATCTTGAGAAGGCAATCGAGTGTTTTTTATGGATGATAGTGATTATTGACAGTATCAGAAACTTTTGTCCATTGACCGGTGGTGTTTACATCGATTGTCCTAACAAAAATTGCAGTATCAGTATCTCGGTGCTCTCACTGTCCTTTTCTCACTCCCTCCATCTTTTTTGCTGCATAACAGTTCCCTCTGCACACTGTTTACCCTCACTTCCTGACAGATTCACCTCCCTCTCATATATTTACACCCTCTTTTACTCCACTTCATTACTCGCCATAACTTTCCTCTCCATCTGCATCCCACTCCTCTCCTCTCTCTCAGTGACAAGCAACAGGAGATATAGCTCTATGATGGCTAGCAGATTTTAAGTGCTGCATGACAGGTGCAGTGGTAAAGTATTGTATCATCGTTGGTTTATGAGCGTACAGTGCATGTGTGTGTGTAAGCGTGTGCTGATGCATTCATGCACATTCGGGAATACACGCAGTCCTGTTGGTGTGCTTGTCTTGACAGTTTACAGCTTTAGGTTTCATCCTATAGGCATGTAATGTTTCTCCCATTGGGGGTCTTCATATTGCCCACACCTCGGAATATTATATACTATTATAGTATGGCCACACACATACAGATCCATGTCTGAAATGTGTATGTATAGAGAGTAGATGAAGATTTTTATAGACAATAAATGCACAATATAAAAGGTTCTAATTGTTATTCAGTGGATTCTGTATTTTATAATTTTTCTGCAGTTTACAGCATTTTATGGGCCTGCACTTGCATGCATGGGATATAAAGTGTACCACAGTGTGTTTTTGGCAACAATTGATTTTCCTATTCTGCAGCATTCTGTTAAATCTCATTTTGCCTTGCTGGTGTATTCAGAGCTTGTTTTAATATGTAAATAAATAGCTCAGCTAAAGCTTTTCTTTATACACTAGAACTACTACATTGGACAAACCACCAAGATTTTTTAAATCTAATATTCCTCCTTTTTAGCTTTTACTTAAAGCAGGAGCTGTTTGGTTAAAAGTGTTCCTGGTAAACTAGGCTGGGTAAAATCATGCTGTTTTTATGTTCATTGCAATGTTGTTGCTGTACGACACTATGACACAAGTTATCAATTACTATGTCCTGTTTCTGCTAGTTCTGATATGTCTGTTTTGTCATATTATTACATAATGGTTGTGATATTCAGCCCTAATGCTCTGCTTGGTTCTGTTTCCAGAATAAGGTGAATCCCCTCAATGTGACTCCGCCCATTCAAGCTGTGGACCAAGACAGAAACATCCAACCTCCATCTGACAGGCCAGGGATTCTATACACCATCCTCATTGGTAGGTAGCGTTGAGTACGGAGACAAGTTTCCAGGAAAGCCATCTGAGTAAAACACTGTATGTCAATATATATACTTGTGAAGAAGGAAAATCATCATTGGAGGGTAATTTGAAGTTAGTTTTCCATTAAATAATAAATAAAGCTGATCATCCCATTTCATATTCAGGCCTATATTAACAACTTCCACTTAGCCACACTCACTTCAGATACAGATAATGGTGTACTCACTCATTCTTATTGGTAGGTTTATTTATTTATTTATTTATTTATTTTTTTTTGGGGGGGGGGGGGGGGGGGT
>JBBPCS010001419.1:0-15126 GCA_037974645.1 Hollardia meadi
TGTGTGTGTGTGTGTGTGTGTGTGTGTGTGTGTGTGTGTGTGTGTGTGTGTGTGTGTGTGTGTGTGTGTGTATACTTATAGTATACTAATTTTGTTTTGTATGTAATTTAGTTGTTCATTCATCAAATTCATCTAAACTGTTGCATGATGGATAATTTCTTGCTTTGAGTATGGTCACACAAACATTAGCAAACATGAAGATGCATCTAGAACCATTTTGTAAGAGGAGCACAGTGAATTATTAGAAATGATCTTCAGTGAAAGTTGATTGCTATGTGTTTTGTCAAAATAGTTGTACTACAAACAAAAAACAGGGTCTTATCCAAATCTGCAGGGGTTGCACAAAAGTTCAGTTGGATTTCTCTCAAACGTAATGTACATATAAGGACTTTCAGTTACAAAATAAACAGCAGAATGACTTTGTAACAAAGTGCAATATGCATATAGAGATCATCTCATCATCTAGCAGCTCATCTCGTCCAAAGGAAATGAACGTCCAGCCAATGTAAATTTGTGGGTGCCCGACTTTTTTTTAAAATTACACTGCACTAGAACTGTGATTCAAAATCGGGAGATATTGAGAACATGCTTTTTTTTAATAGAAAGGGAGTGCAAATTATCCTCCCTAAGAACTTAATTTGTTTTAGCAAACTGTACAGTGGAGAGAGAGATGAGAAATTTAATACAGAGTGATCAAGAGAGCCCCTGGAGATCGTCAATCTGCATATTCCTCTAATTGAGTCAGATGCCTGCAAAAATAATCTGTACTCCAAAAACAGTAACACACAATTTTCACCTTGAAATTGTCTCAACTTCTGTTAAAGACTGTTTGACGTGCATTTTCTGGAGAAAAGCACCCCCATTAGAACTCTTTCACATCTGAGATTTTACATTATTGTTCTCAACATGGCACATGAGCAATGGTGAATTTCAATTGAACCACAAATTAAAAGTTACGTTTATGGGAAGCAAATTTTGACTTAAAAAATGCTGGCAGTATGACCATGCATACATAATATCACCTGAATGATGAGTGATGATAGCAACTACCAACCAGTCTGAAATCCGATAAAGACTGCAAAAATGACCAATGCTAAATGGCTCCTGTATGAAATGTAATATCAGAGAGACTCCAGAGTCACTTTAAAATGGCTGGCACGGCATGAAAGTGTACAGAGAGAGAGGGAGAGGAGGAGAGAGGAGCTCAATGTATCATTGGAAGTCCCCCAGCAGTCTAAGTCTAAAGCAGCATAACTACGGGCGAGTCTGAGCCAGCCATAACTAAGCTTGATCAAAAGGACGGTTTTACGTCTGCTCTTAAACGTAGAGAGGGTGTCTGGCCAACCAGCCGAGACTGAAAGAGGGTTTGGAGGTAAACAAGCTGAAAAAATGCTGTAGATGCATACATACTGTATATATATATATATATATATATATATATATATATATATATAAAAACTACACCACATAATATGTTAATATAGAAGTCAAGCTATTTCTGTAAATTGTATACAAGAATACAAAGGTGCAAGGGTGCAGAGTGCTGGTATAAACATTGAATGATTAATGTAATGGGTAGCTTTATTCGCATGAAGCAATTAATAGTAGTAATTAACATAGTAATTTTTTTTAACAGTAATACAATTAGACTTTGTATCATTACTATCCCATTATCCCACATTATCCTGTTAGAGTCATGGCAGGATATGTTCAGATATCGTAAAATCAACTCTATTTCCTGGATGATTTAGCATTTATAAGATTCAATGATGCGATGAGATGCCTTTTTAGAATAGGAATAAAACTAGACAAAATATCAACATTGCTGTATACAATAAGATACAAATATATAGTAAAAAGTAATGGTGTTACAGTTTCCATCAGGTACCAGAACCATCTGGAGGTTTAACTTGCGTACCTCACACATCTGACAACCACCAACAGGTTTATGATCTACAGATGTAAACTTCAGGGTTACTAATCAATTCTAATTCAGTTCTATAAAAAATTCTAACAATCAAAACTCTAAACTAAACCCTGCACTTACAGTATCTTGAGAGCGCTCTATTTCTGCACTTCATACACAAAGATTAATGTATTTGGTAAAGAAAATCACTGGTAGCGCACATCACAAGACCCATGCACCTTGTTGTCACTCTCAATTTTGCTCCGGACAGATATTCCACTGCAAAAACTGTGGAGGGAAAAAAAATGGAATGAATATCAAGTTTTAGAAGAACTGTAGAACAATGAAGACACTACTGAACAGTCAGTCGGCATCAAAGAATGCAACCCAGAAAGCTTACAGTTACTTTTAGAATGAGAGGTGTGTTGTGTGACTCATCCAGTCTCACTGACCTCATGTACTTGTGCAGTCTCTCACAGACTCCAGCACCCCTCCAGCCCAAGAGAGAAAGCTCTCGGCGTCTGCTGTCCAGCCTACGCCGGCCTTCACTTCACATGAATGAAACAGAGCAAAGCGAAATCAGTATATGCCATACATGCAGTAAGTAATCAGTGTAATATAACAGGTTGGTTTTGGTTTGTGAGGAAAATGAAGTTGAAAAAAAAAGAAAAAAGGAGCCAAACACAGGTAAAATGGTCCAGTGTAGAGACATGCAATGAGGCAGAGTTCAGTCCTTTCCCCCAACTGGTCTGTAGATACGCAGGAGAGCAAGTGCTGCATCTGCTCTGATCCTACACAATATTCATACTGCACTAGTGACTGGGTGTTTAACATACATTAGACAAGTTGAACATGATACCGTGTCTTTCTTTAGGAGGTTGATGCACTCTCCGTCACTGACTGCATGTTTTTTTTTCATTCCCTGAAAGATCTCCTTGTGGCTGCGGTGTGTTCTATAGTGACAATTTGCTATTAGGTCTAAGTAATGCGATGTGGGCAGACAGTGGCACCCTTTGCTCTCACCGTTTCTTCCCACAAGGCAAAGAGAAGCTCTTGCCTTGTCAAGGTCAACTTCCCTGTCAAGCAGACAACACTTCAAACTGCAGGGACCTCTGAGCCACATAGGTGCCTTGCAGAGAGCCATGGCCCTCTCACCTCTTGCTATTACTGCCTAGAACACTGGGCACACTGACACACTGCTGTTGTATCTGCAGGAGCTTTAAAGACAAGGGGTAAGTGTAAAAAAGAGACGGTTTAGATAAACCACTGACACTTTTGGCCAATTACTCATGTCTGTGGTCAGCAATTGGCTGTCTGGATGGTGGAAAATGAGTCTGAAGTAAAAAATCATTGTTTTCCACGTTTTGCAGTGGTTGTTTAAATAAATGGCAGACTTCAACACAAATTCCACATCAACTCTGTTATCTTGGCTGTAGACGTTCAAACACTATTTATGTCAGAATCAAAGACCTGTTTATTGCCAAGAACATTTGTACAAGCAATAAATACTGGAGGATTGCTTTTTGCTTTTGCTTTTGCTTTTGCCAATTACATGAGGTAGCATAAGTGCATAGCACTAACCTTACAGTGTCTACACTGATACAACTATCTACATTACTGTGCACTGAGCTCTTTGTACACAGCAGACAAGGGCCTCAACTAACGATTATTTTCATTATCAATCACTCTGCAGATTATTTTCCCGATTAATTGATTATCATTTAGTACAAAAATTGAAGAAAGAAAAGAAAGAAAATTGGGGGAAAATGCTCATCACAACTTTCAGACCCCAAAGTGACTCCTTTTAAATTGCTTCTTTTGTCCAAACAACAGTCCGAAAGCATGTAGACTCTTCATTTACCTTTTTCTTATTTCTTACTGGCCAAGACAATTAGCTCATCCTTACATTTAAGTTGACAAGGTTTGTTGGTCATAGGTGATTCACATGCGTCTAGAATCTTTGCTCTTTAGGGAGATGGCTCTGTAAGTTGTACTGCCTGGCGGTTCTATGGCATATTCCCACTGAGAGAGTTTGGAAAATGTTCAGGAAGAGATGTGTTTTTAAGTGCACTTCTTGAGTCAGGTGTCGCACAGGCCTGGAAGAAGTGTGAGTTTCGTAAAGTGATTCTCTCCACTGATTGCATGATGCACCAGGCTCTGGTGCATCATGGCTGCTGCAAGAAAGTCAGTGACAGTAAAAGATGGAATGGAATCAGTGATGGCAGTTCGTTTCTGCACAAGCCTGATTCTTCAGGATGGAGATGATGTTAAAATGTGTTGAATGTCGGCTTGTTGCTGGTCCTCCACACAATTCTGTTGTTATTGAGGTGAATCAGTGCCACATTGCGTGGTGTCATTTAACAGTCAGATCAGCTCTTTTCTTTCCATTCAAAAGCAGTCAGCGGGCCCCCCCCCCCCCCCGCCAAAGTCTGCACATGGTGACACTTCTGTGTCAGAAAATTCGACTACAATGAAAAATACTTCTTTTTTCCTGCTTGAGGGGTTTGTATCAAAGACTAGACAGCTGACATATCCGCAAACGCTTAGTGGGCTTTTAAAAACAATCATTTGCTGTATCTGTGTATGGCTTGGTAAAGCCATACACACAGCCATGTGACTGCACCTAGCACCTTAAGCATTTGACCTAGCCTGAGCATGAGGGCTGTTCAAGTGCAAATCTTCATCATAGTTGACATAAAATAGCACTGTGCAGCCTAATCATTCGTGATACTGATTTCTTAACATTCATATTTGGCATAACAGATCACAATATTTCGTTCATAAAAAACAAAAAAGATTAAGCTCATGATGGCCCTAAAATACTATCATATATTTCAGGGTATTTCTTCAATAACGATTAGGGCTGGAGCAACTCGTCGACATCATCAATTACAAATTTTGCATAACGTGCATTGGAGTGTTGCAATGAAGCATGGCTGCGCCCTGTCAGAGCAAGATGTAGCTAAAACCATCGGCAATGATCATCTGAAGTGTGGGAGTGATTTAGAACTAACAATGTGCTGCTCTGTGAGCTTTGCAAATTGTAAAAGCGAATCACAGCACTACAACTGCTATGCATGAACACTTTAAGCAGAAGATCCTGAAGACGGCAGTGACAGCAAGACATCACTGCCAGTCCTGTTTTGTTTTTGTCCCCACCCAAGCATGATATAAGATTAACAACATGCAGAACGCCACGAGTTCGGAAACTGTCCCCACGGTTTACTTTAAGGACCATGGATGAGTGACAGAATGACTTAAACTTACATTACAGATTGTTGTTTCTGTCTGTAAATTGTTTGTTATTTTCCTTACCCCACCCTGATATATACAGTATGCCAATGATTATCTTAACTGCACATTTTCTTTGACTGTGAAATAAATCTGTCATAACCGTTTTCAATTTTGAGACAAGTGTTTAAATATTATTATTTTGTTTTTATGAGAAGATGATTGAATGAAATATTGAAATATAAATAAGTGTTTAATATTAATTTTAGGTAAATTAAATGTTAATCAGGAATAGAATAGAATCAAGAATCCCGGGAATAATGCATGGATCTTGGTTAAAAAAAAAAAAAAAGTGGCATATTTAGAGGGCTGGTATCTATGAGTGTGTACAGTTTTAGTGAGGATCCAAATAAAAATCCAGATCTAGCGGATTTAAACGTGTTTTCATAGGGTGGTAGTCTTTTCCTTGCTGCTGTATGGTAACAAATAGTGCTAGAAACCTGCAACTACCACCAATGTGTAGCTAAGTTAATAGGGATTCAGTAAGGTACTAACAGAGTGTCACGAGTTGCTGCAGTTGGTGCTAAGACATAAGTAAGAGGGCTGTTGGGCCTTGGCGGAGCTATGTGCTCTACTGAGTGCCATTCTAGTTAATACTGCTAAATTTTCTGTTGTGTTATAATAATGCATGCAATGAAACCTTTACCCATGTAGTATTATGACCTTTTATTTTAAGTCACTGTTTTAGAAAAGGAGAGATGTATTTTAAATGTCAAATAAATGGCTCTGCAAAGGAAAAGGAACAAGATAAAAGTTGACCAAGTACGATAGAAAACTCATTACTCTTCTCCATCAGGTTTTCTACCTCCTACGTTCTTTTGAATTAACTTTCAAGGGCAAAAAGTTTAGGCAAATATTTCATTTCCCAAGATGGCCATCACTCAGGCTCTCACTTGAACTCAAATCTGTCTTTCGTGAAGGAAAAACGGAAAAGAAAAAAAGATAGAGGGTATATAGAAAGTGGAAGACGACTGAGATTGCTGTGTGCTTTTTTTTTCAAGTGTCAATATCAGGAGACAGAAGTTGGAAAAGTAAAGATTGGATTGTTATCAGTGGACAGTACATTTTTAAACATATCACTGTATGGTATTAAAAAAATAAAAGGAATTCTAATTATTTATTGAAACCAAAATTTTGCACATAATTTCAAAGGTTTCACTTCAGTTAATTAGATTGGGCCTATTTTGAGGATTTAAAAAACTGCCTTTGACAATGTTAAATGTTATTTTTGCTTGCTTCAAATGTGTCTATTTTTAATTTATTGGGTCTTTCTTGGCTAGTTTGTCCATTAAATCATTTGATGGTGTGAGAAACATGGCAGTTACCCAGCAGCGATGTAAATTGGGCTTCAAAGAGAAGGTTTATTTTTAAAATCAAACTGCTAGCGATTCTTATTCAGGTTGAATATGTCTACAGACAAAGGCTTGACGAAAAGTATTAAAGAACAAGCGGCAGCGTGTGGAATCAATGCATTCCTTTTCCTTTACACATGTTGAATTCTTTGTGCTCAAAGGAAACATCATGATTGGCCTCATCATAGCACTTTGAAGAGTAATGGCCTGTTTTCGTAAAGCATATCAGCAAACAGATAACAGTGTCAGCATTTCTTCAGCTGAATTAACTTTGTTGACAACAGACAAGTAAAACAAAAAAGATTGCACTGTCTGCATTTAAAAATGGGATGGCATTCAAACATTTATCATACCTCTGTGTAAATTGCCTTTTTTCACTGAATATAATCTTTTTTTATATTTTGGCTGAGACAACACAAAAATGGTGTTTGCAAAGTGCATGTGTCCATGGGGGTGGGGGAATCTAGAGGTCAGCGTCTTACTGCTGCTGCTTTCACCATGTTGAAAAAAGAGGCAGAAGGTCAGATTACCCCCACCAGGATATGAAAAGAGAAAACAGTGCATTAGCCAGCCTTTGTTCCTCTAGCATACATAGGCCTTTCCCACTGGTGCTGCTGGTTCATTGTCCCCAGGGTCTCAATGGGTCACATGCTTGGGCGTAGAAAGGACAGGAGGTTGGTATAGTGCTTTCCAAAGGTCTGTGTCTACATCAGTCATACCCCTAAGCCATCAATGGGAAACAACTGTTGCTCTGCTTTCGCAAAACAGGGATATTAAAGCTATTCATCTGGACACCCTGCCTCTCCCAAGAGCGCAAAGGGGCTCTGATGCATGCTTAATACACTAATCACACTCTCTTTCTGGGACCCCTACCTGCTTCCCTAATCTCTTTCTCTCTCTGCTTCTCTTTCTCATAACTTTGATAACTTGTGTCCTGCAAACACAAATTGACACTCACAAAACTACAGACATTCTCTGCACAAACATCAGTGTCAAGTTTGTGCTGTCTCAGAAACACACTCAGAGCAGGCTGGCAGCGGTGTGCTTTCTGGGGACTGGTTTGTTTTTCAGATATGCAGACAGCTTCCTATGAAGGCTATTTTGGTGTCTCAAGCCATGGTTCCATCTTACAGTGCCTTCTGCATGTCCATTTGGTGTCTACATATCAAATTATGTGGGCTAAATGTGTGTGCATGTGGCTGCTGGTACTGTGCATTTTCTAACAGAACTGCTAATGTAACTGACGTGATTTTCAGAAGTGGTTATAATTTGATTTTGCTAAAGTATTGTCGCTCCATCTAACAGTTCTGTTTATTGTTGTTTGTTGAAAAATCTATCATTAGACCGGAGTCTAATGTCCCAAGTTAAAGGCTAAAGTAGGTCAAACACTGTAATGATGAGAGAGTCTCAGCTTCATGTTAAACATCACATATTATCACATTTGAGGAGGAGCAAAGTTTTTACGCTTATGTTGCCTTTTTTGTGTGCGCGATGTAAGTTTTCATATTCTTCCTGTCAGGTGAAAACCATGTATCTCCAGATGTGGTGATTTTGAATTTTTCCTGATAAACTAAAGGATTAAGTGTTCTTTCGTGGGTTGAGAAAGTTCTTCTCCTTCTTAAGCATAAATTATCTTAAAAGCATCTTGGATTAGTTGGCAAATGCGTTGTCACAATGCTGAAAATGGCTGTTTTTCTGAGCTCTTGGAAAGTTGAGATGCAAGGTTCTCAGAGGAAAGCGACACTACAAACATATAATGATCCTGAAGAATGTGATGCATATAGTCATCTGCCACATCACACATTGATATTCAAATATATCAGATATATTTAATATATCACCCAGCCCTAGTGTAATTGCTATGCACAAATGTTCACAGTACAATCGCTTACCCTTTCCCTACTGTTCATATCAGAACTACCTAAATGCATGTTGATACACAAACAGTCATGAGTGATAGTAATGGCATGGCAGGCGCTATGGGAGAAAGCCATATTCCTACACATCTCGCAATTGTACTTGATTGTACTGATGCTCAGTATACAGCAAACTGCAGGTTGATGGATCAATTGCGGTGGCAATTTTCATTTGAAGCTGTTCATAGCAGCTGTTATGAATCGATGGCTTTTAATGACTGGTGGGACTATGTCTTCTTGGTTATTATTGTCAGTGGTATTTTTCACCATCCCTCCAGAAAAAGAGTCTGATGATTGGTTGCCACTAACCAAGTCTTGTACTATAGCACAGTGTACTACAAGACAATTCCCAGCCATTTTAACATGTGAAAGTTAGTGAAGATAAATATCAATACTATTATATATACAGTATAATGGCATGTCTTCACTTTTTCTATTTCAAAATTTTCATTTTTATCTGTTTCACTCTTTTCTATACATTACGACTGACAGCTTTGATCATAGTAACCGTCAGAACACCAACACAACCAATTCCAACAGAAATTAATGTACTGTCTGTTATGGTTTCTAAATTTTATCCTGCTGATAAAACAAAGTTCAAACAAAGTTCTTCTTGGTGTGTCCTCTCCCGTACTACAAGCTATAATAACCCAGCCCGTTGTCATGCCCAGCTTGTCAGATATCGATGTTTTGTCACAGCCCTTCCCGTCGCATCCAGACCACTGACATAAATAAAGTTGGACAACGTGTCTGCACTTCCTCCCACTGTACAAAAGTGAAGCCAAAATATCCCGGATACGAGCGCTGCCATCTTGTGCTGGTGGTGTCATTCGTGGCCAGAGTCTGTGCAGTAGCGACTGGGCAGCGAAGCCGCGGTATCAAGTTCCTGCCCATACACCCGCCCGCCCAAGTGCAGTGCTCAGCTGTCATTCATGACGTTTTGCCCAGTTTTTATAGCATTAAATAACTTATTAAAACCAAACTGATCACAAAAATTAACATTTGAACATACATCAGTGTGATAAGAACCTCCTAAAACGACAGAAACCATCTTTGGGGAAAAAATACTTTACTTTAAAATTACTTTTTTAGTTTGGCCCATGTCCTGACTGAAATCATTGAGGAGGAGGGGTTCATAACCTATACTGCAGCCCACCACCAGCGGGCGATCGAGATTTTTTGGCTTCACTTTCGGGGAGCTCTCATGTCGTCCATCTTTATGCAGTCAATGATCCAGACACACAAGGTACCCTTTGGCGTCAGGCAAAGATGCACAAGGGTTTAATTTACCAGCAATATAAAGCCGTCCGCGTCAGTATCAGACGACTTGAACAGATGATGAAGCGCAACGTGCTTTCCAAAGTGAGAAAATGCCAAGAGGAGTGGAGGTCGGGGTGGAGTGGAGGGTCATACACATGACTTTCACCCAGGAAACCGGAGTTTGCGTCCAATCATTTCCTGAACCTAACCAAGTAGGTTTTGTTCCTAAACTTAACCAAACGTCACATATCTTTTCCTAAACCTAACCACATGGTTTTTGTGCCTACACTTAACCAGATGTTACAGATCTTTTCCTAAATCTAACCACATGGTTTTTTGCTTAAACTTAACCAAACGTAACTGATGTTTTGTGCCAAAACTTAACCAAAGTAACGTAGACCTTGTGCATCAGGATAAGACACGTGAGGCATGAGCCTTTGCGCGTCAGCTAGAGACACTAATGGGAAGGCTTAATGTGTCGACCACGGACGCCAAAGGTCCAATTGGGTATCAGGGAAGGCTTAGGACGTCGTCGAAGGGCACATGACAAAACGTCAGTATGTGACGAGCTGGAATGAGAACATAACCCTCCACTTTGATGCACATTTCTTGGTGCCTTGGTTTTTCCTCAGTGGAAAGTGCATAATGTTTTCTGACATCAAAATGAATGACACTCAATTGTAATGATTGAGTCTCAAACCTTCCTCATGGAAATTCATCTACAACAGTAATTTCAAAGCTTGTGTTTGTTTTTATATGGAGTGAAACCAAATGCATCAAGCTGAACTGTGCCCTGCATTATTGTGCTTTGCTATA
Organism: Hollardia meadi; assembly: GCA_037974645.1. NCBI lineage: Eukaryota > Metazoa > Chordata > Actinopteri > Tetraodontiformes > Triacanthodidae > Hollardia > Hollardia meadi. Next base: position 10,542 of record JBBPCS010001419.1, read on the forward strand.
CTTTCATGGTGACTTACTGTATTTTACTAGAAATGCTGATTAAATATGATTGCTTTTTGGGGTCATTGTTTTACCGTACGCAATGCTAGTACATCGCTTTGAAACTAATTTTGTGATGTCTCAAAACAGGATTTCACATAATCGTAAAGTTCTTAATCATAACAACAATTACTTCTACTCCTACTACCACAATCCAGGTGATTAGTACAGAGAGATGCTTGAGATGCTCTGTCAGTCACAGAATGAATTGCATGATTGTATATTTCACAATAGTCATATTAAGGCCTGTTGTTGATTTTAGGGTAGATTTGTGGGCCCTTCCTGATTCCCTATACAGGCACATTTCAGGACATACCTCTCAAAAGTGACTGGGTTAACCTACATTGTCTTTTAACTGTTGTGACTGGTGCTTTTTTTAATCTGTTGCTGTATCTTCCACCAGCAGTGCATATCCACTAGAGTCCAGTCTTTGCTACTAAAATCAGTAATAGGTAACACAGACCAGAAAGTGCTGTAAGCCATTATGGGTAATTTTACATCATCAATATTACTTTGTTACCCAAAGCTTAGTATCATCACTTTAATGCACTGCCTTCAGTGACTGTGGAGCCATTGAAAGAAACCTTATGTACTCATTCAAAAGTAAAATTTAAATAATATTTGATCCAAAAAGATGTAATTGCTCCGGGTAGACATGTGTGAGCAATCCTCATGATATATTTGAAAGACAGTGGTTTCTTTGGGATTAACTGTAGGTAGTCTACCCAGATATTGACATCCAATGACTTGTGAATGTAAGTAATTCCTAGCATTTACATACAATGTTCATTTCCTTGTCAGTGGATGTCACCCGTTGATTACATAATATTGTGTATGGGACGACACAGCAACCCATTCAGCAGTACCTCCACTAATTACAGGAGTATATGACAGATGTGCTTGAGAGGTTCCCCTCTTGATGATGATTAAAAAGCAAATCTAGACACCTTTTCTCCCCGGAAAGCTCATTTATATGTGGAATGGAGATGAGACGTATATTTGATTATGTGTTCTCACAAACAAAAACTTAATTAGGTTTCTAGTGTACTGATAATCATACATTTTTTGCATCAGAACAATCAGATAGTGCTCAATGTATTACTATCTAATTTACAAAAACATGAAAAAATGTGTCCTTTTCACATTAAGGAATAGCATGAACTGTACAATCCCATAGCACTTGACTTACAACATGGTGTTAAAAACCCTTGAGGTTGGCCCCCAAAGGAATGTTTTTGGAGGCTTTATGCACCACTAGAGAAGGGTAACAACAGTGTGCCATTAGAAATTGATAGAACACAAAAGAAACTCTGCTTCCAAGAAATGTTCCCTCTGGCTCTTTATGTTTTTTCAAATGGCCCCTTTCAAAACACCACTGGGCAAAACATTTCCAGAATTATTTTACTTCACAACTGTAAGCCATTAAATCTGCCAAGCCGCACAATTTCTTGCAGTTTACCATACAGTGTGGCACACTGCAGCAAAAGACTAAGATTTCACAGTACAACACATTCATGTATTCTAAATTACATTTTTGAGTAAATCATACGATACCTTCTCAACAAACTCATCACTTGACAAAAACAAACATAATATAATCAAACAGCAGTGATTGTATTTTATTTATTGATGAGAGCAGTAAACACCACCAAGCAATTACAATGGCCGTCTAAATGAGTGCCTGAATTTACATTGGTTAATTGCCAACAAGAAATGCAATGTTTTGCTTTACTTCTCAAATGATCATTGAAATTCATTCCCTAAATATGCATAGTAAACAAACGATAAACTAAGATGTTATGATAATTTACTAACAAAGCCCATATTGCACTTCTTTCTGCACAAGATGCCCAATTCAAGTAAATCCATACAAAGCAATATCAATATGTAAAACTGGCAATGAATAACTTTTAAGACATTCAATTCTTTATTTGGCTTTTGGTTGACAGAGTGATTAAAGAAACATTGGCCAATTTCAGATGATTGCATTACATGTGAGTATAGATAAATTTGGTGTCACTGAAAATGCAGTTTTATGCATCATCAGCCAATCATGCGCTGTACACTGTGTCCCACCTACTGCTGCAACACCATTGACACTACAGCTATCAATCAGTGAACTCAAATCACCCACTGACTGCAGCACAGCAAAGTGATTGCTCGCAGCCTGAACACAGAAATGGTGCACAGCTGAAAACATAGCTGCTTACAACAGTGTTCCTAAAATGGCACCTGCATCACTAGATTTAATAACGTTTTAGACCTTCATGTTGAGTGTATTTCTTAAAAGCTGACAGTGACAAATTTTCCTGCAAAAACGATATATACAGTTTAATACGTTTCTCTACAATTTGACATCTTTTCTAGTAGTTCTCAGCCATTTGCAAGCCAGAGGCATAGCCCAACTCCCACCCTGTGAGGAAATATTGGAGCAGGTGGGTTCTTGATCTTCATTGACCTTGCCACTGGTCTCACATGAGCTGGACATTTTTGCTATTGACTAAGCTGCAGGCCTAGGAGGAAGAAGAGATGAGATTTAAAAAAACTGTCAGTAGCTGTAAATATAACAATAACTAATAAAAATCTCCTGGAGTAATTTATGCAATAAAGTATAATAATGCAAAACCTAATTTCCTGATATGCTGTGTTCTCCATATTTGCTATATCAGTACACCTTTAAATGCTTTGTTGAATTTACACTATGGCCACTTACCAAAAACAACCAAAACAATGTGTAACTGTTAAAGCATCAGTTTTGTTATCAGGGTTTCATTCAACTCAATAGCAACAGCAGTGAGATGCACTGCTGTCCCTAATGTGACAATGGTTGCCCAGCCATTTTGCTGTAGTAGGTACATCTTTCCATCATTTCCTGTTGCCACCATAAAGCTGCAACAACTGCTGACTTTACAGATTTCTAATCTTAAATCTTCTTAAATCCAGATTTTGCCCCATTGCACACTTTGATTTTCAATGCAGAGCTACAAATACTGCTCCAGAGCTGGGCCGGCTATCGTTCTTTTTTAAAGGCCATTACTAGACATAAGTTAAGCTATGAATAAGTTGATACACAGTTACATTGTTACTTTATCCAGAAAGAGAAGAGACAAATTGATGATGGAGAAATAAATTAATTTATCTATGTTATATTTAAGTGCTACTAATTACTCAGAATTTACTGCAAATATCATGTTACAGAAAGACTTTTTTCTTGTATACTCTGTTGATATATTGATTATTCATTGTTTACAGTTAGTGCCATTTAGTTTGTTTGTACTTTATACTGAAATACATAATTACCATTGAAATAAACGGGCCAGTAGCTCTTTAGTTCAAAGTAATCTTGTTACCCTTGATTTCCTGTAATTCCACTAATGCCACTTTGTCTGGGCTTTTCCCCTGAGACGGCAGCCATGAGGGATAGGGCCTAGATCACTGAAACTAAAGCTTGGGGAAAAGGACTAAGTCCCCTGTGAACTGATGGTGTATTAGAGTTTCGGACCCTTGTGACAATCGCAGCTCTGCTAGAATTATAATACTGGAAAACCGTCAATGGAGAGAAGGAAAGAGAGGGGGATACAGATGTTAATGTTATTTATTTATTTATTTATTTTCCATTTTTTATTTCGAACATGTTACAATTAAATAAACTATAGAAGAAGAAAAACAAAACAAATTAAAGTAACTGAATCTGTTAAATTAATTATATCCATCTATCCATCCATCCATTTTCTGCAACATATCTATGTCAGTGTCACTGGGGGTGGGACCTATCCCAGCAGTGAATACTACAATAAATGAGTTATTGTGAATTTGAATAATTTATTATTAGTTCACAATGTATATTGTGTTATATACAGTAAAATCTCTGTATATTTGCATTTGTGCACATATACTGTACCTACACCTTAGGGATGTTAACAGTTAACCGTTAACCGATAATAAGAACTTTGACCGATTAATACTATCAGTTAAACAGTTAAAACAAATATTTTTAAAAGATATTTTTTTAAAAGTAATAAAAGAAAAGTTTGTTGTTGCATGGTAAAAGAAAAATAGGCTTTACAATCTATTTTTTAAATACATCGCATGGGGGCGACAGCAATGCCTGCTGCCCAGGCTGGAGTCGTACGCCGCCGCCAGGGTAGTGCCATGGCGTTGCTCCTGGGAGACAACTACAGCACCCCTGAGCAAGTTAATGACCCAAAGGCAGAGGTGGACAACTGTATGAGAGACAATCCCCCCTCATTGGATAGCCTACTAATCCTCTTGACTGGTGGAAAGGAAATCAGACGTGCTTCCCGAGGCTGGCCACTAGAGTGTGCCCGACGGGACCTGTCCAGGGTTCGGATAAGAATTTAGACGTAATGTTCGGGTTCGGGTCGGGTTCGTGCTACCTGACATGCTGCTGTGTTGTGCTACGGCCTATTCAGTGCTGGAGTCTGTTATTTACGTGACAACGCATATATGCAACACAGGCTATTTGTTACATTCAGGCAGACCGTGGTAAATATTCAGCCTAAACCAGGGAGAATGGAGGACGTCA
>JBBPCS010001420.1:0-15123 GCA_037974645.1 Hollardia meadi
AAAAAACAGACAATGAGATCCTTTGGTTTTGCTTGAAGGCTATTCCCTCCCTGTGTATTTCACTTTCACCACTCTCCTGTCTTACCCTCTGTAGGATCTACTGCCCTCCAGGTGGCAGTAAAACCTGTGTCTACCACCTTGTCATTGGAAGAGAAGCTGATGTCAAGTATGTTTGCATCGCTCACCAGGTCTTTAGGGGGTACATGGCTGCAGTATGTTCCTGAAGAGAAATGAACATGAAGATCTGTTAGGCAAATTCTATGAATCAGGGGTCTCATTTATAAAATGGACTTACGATCAGTTAAGCAGGATTTAAGTAGTTATTTATAACAACCTTTTGTAACGTTCCAAAAAATGGAATATGTATATACTGCTCTATACCAGGCTGTGATAGGATTTTACCATGTTCAACACACTGTTCAACACACACTGTTACACACTGTAGATGTTTTGAAAACACATTTGGTGCCACTGCATCAACGTTAGCTAGCTGTGGCAGACGTTACCTAGTGGTGGCACAACGCGATTGTCTGGTGATATTCAAATGTAAATGGTCATTAAAAGTATGCATTTTAATTTTGCAATTTTTATTTAGGCAAATTCTTGAGCACCTTTACACCTTTAAAAATAACCATCTTTGTAAATTACAAAGCCCATTGGAGGATGTTCTGAGTTGAGAATAGCTGATGTATAAAATCTTAACTTTGACATGAAAATGATCTTATCTCAAAGTAACGTCTAGACTTGACTCAAGTGATTTTCCTGCTGGTTATGTGGTATTGCAGTTCGGGACACATACTGTATGTCTGTGGTGAACTTTGCTTGAGCTTTATGAACAATGTGATAGGAATTAAAGGTGGGAGGAATTAACTGGCTGACCATTTCTTTTTTGACATGAGCTGCAGTTGGGTTCGCCCCACCTCGTTCACTGTATACTGTGTTTGGCTTTGTTTGTCAACCCACTATTTAGTCCACTGAATGAAACATGTTGCCTGGCTACAAGTTACAAATGGGATTTATAAAAACCTGCTTACGCAAGGTTTTTTGCTCAGCACCTGTTATAAATCAAACATAAGAAAACTGCTGGAAATGACCACACTATGTTCAAGTATACATCTAAAAGCATTTTTATAGATGAGGCCCCTGGTCTCTTCAATATATAGGAATTGAGAAGGCTGACTTTAAACCATGGTGGGACCTTGGATTCTTTTCAATGTTAATTAGTAAATATTAGCATGTGAACTGGCTAATCTAAGATGATAACTAAGATAGTAAACATTATACCTGCTAAACATCAATATGCTAGCATTTTCATTGTGAGAGTATTAGCATGATAGTGTTAGCATTTAGCCCAAAGCAGTAGTGTCTAGTACTGCCTCTACCATAGACTCTTAAGATTTCATGCATGTTGAGATTCATGTTTGTAATATTTACTGGGAAGCAATGTATTTTCTTATTGACATTTTTCTATCAGTATTTTCCTATTTTGTAATTATTGCTTTATCATGTTTTATATTATGAATTTATTTTCCACACATTGACTTGAAAGATTTATAGAATAATTTTTTTATTTGGCCTTAAATATTGAAGCATTATGTCTGATGATATAGATTTGAATTTTGTGGATTCTCTCCCTACTTTGAATGAAAGATTTCTTATATTTTGACTACAATGATGTACTTTTCTACTTTGTGCTTTTTGTTTGTTTGTTTTCTTTCAGGCCTTCTTGGATTGGCCTCTCAAGTTGATTGTCCTGATTTGCAACACCTGTCGTAGTCAGTATGAATCGCAGTGGGGAGTTTTGGATTTTATTGTGAAGAAGGCAGCTTGCCAAAATCTCAGTCTTTGTAAGTTTAAATAAGTAATTGCATTGAAGTTATGAAGGTGCAACTTTACTTTGACATGTCATTCACACACACCAATAGACTGCAGTAACTCAAGTGTTTGTGAGGGGGTTGTGAGGTGTAACTTAAAGCAACATAATCACATCAATGAATGACTCAGCAAATTCATTATGAGCCAGAGAACAAAAGGAGGCAGATATTCACATACCTAGACTCCCTATTCTGTCTGTGATGCTGACTTTGTCAGTCAAGCACAGCTGACTCTCCTCCAGGGAGAAATTGTGAAAATGGAGGTGGACCAGTTTGCCAAGGGGCACCTGGATGTTCCACTGGCATCTGGCTTTGTTGCTATAGCTGCCAGGGTAACCCATAGAGGACATGGTGCCTCCTGTGCCGTTCAAGACCTTTGGACCGCCACAGCCAGATGCTACACAGGGAGGACAGAAGGTGAAAACAAGCAAGCAATTCTTTGTACCATATTTAGTTTTTGAGCAAAGTGGGTCAGTTTAGACCAGCTGGATTCTTACTGTGCTCATTGTAGATGTCCCTGCGGATTACATTTTCGATCCACGGGATGTAGGCAGAGGAGCGTGTGAACACAGAGGGCTTCTTATTCATAATGCATCCAATAGGACCAAAGCTGGTTATACCATGAACTTCCCAAGGACCACCAGGGGTATCCTGGCACACCAGAGGACCACCTGAATCTCCCTGTCAGAGTCACGAATCAACAGTAAAAACACCATCAGCATGCTGTCACCATGTGTGTATATATACCCAGTATGGTGGGACTTGTTTTACCTGGCAGACAGACTTGAGCTCATCAGGCAGGGTATAACCACAGCAGATCGTAGAGGTCTTGACCTGGAACCACCAGTAATCCATCCTCTTGCAGGTGTCATATGGCACAACAGGCAAGGCGACCTGGTTAAGGGCCTCTGCAACTTTAGCATTCGTTGAATTACCTGATGATCACACAAAACAATTCAGATACAGTTACAAAAACCTTCAACTTGACACACGGAGGCTCACAAACACAGGAGGTATTTGCACATCAAGTCCAGCAGAGGGCATGCAAACTATGTAACAATTATTTTTTAAGGGTGAGTCTCTCCTGAGGAGGTGTTTATAATAACCAGTAGTATGTAAGAAGGTGAGACTAGAGTTTACTATATGAGTATAAACATGTGAATGTGAACTGCATGTACAGTACCGGTCTCATCTCCCCAGCCAGTGGCGTAGCACTTTTTGCCACCAGGTAGCACCTCCTCCTTGGAGGGAAGGCAGGCATACGAAATCTCATCACTGGGTATCACCTCTCCGTCCAGCCTGACCAGGGCAATGTCAAATTCCACTGTGGGCACTGTGGGATACTTGAATCCCTTGTGGCAATAAATACCGGACACATTGAAACAGTGTTCACTTTGCTCCGTGTAAGTCAGGTTGTGCTTGCCAAGGCAAATGCGCCAGCGCTACAGCTCATCAGCGTATCTGGGTGGCAGATCAATGAATCAATAATAATAATACCACACATTTTACTGTAAACACACAGAAGACAGGCCGGGATACATGTCACTATCGCTGCATCACTTAAACTGATCTATTGGAGCAGTATCTTTTTGCACTCTGTGTATACAGCATATCCTGATTTGTACCGCACCTCTGTGGCATATAACCTTGTATACATCAGACTCAAAGCAGAACACTATATGGTGCATAGGCTCTTCAGTACACCAGCATCTCTCTCTATAAGGCACTGTAGACCATTAGCCAAGGCATCTCTAGCAAGGCATTGCTCTTGCACTGTAATAAGCCTGCGGTGAAAGCACACACACATTAAGCAAATGGGCTTCCAGAAAGTTTGAGAAAACTGCAGAAAAATAACATTAAAAAGCCGAACTACTGTGCATATTTCTATTCTTTTTTTGTACCTATGTAAGACTGTACTTACCTTATGAAGCAGTGGGCTGCTGTAAGTACCCAGTTCTTATGAATAAGTGTAGCACCACAGGTGTGGAAGAATGTTGGGTCTGGACGACTGTCTGGCCAGACCTGAAACAAACACGCAGGAACATTAGAGATATTTGTTTACTGATCATTAAAGATGATAAACACAATTGCCTGAAGTCGATTTCGAGTGTATATCCATGCAGTCAGTCAACTGATTAATATGACATATAGAAAAGAGGAGATTTGATATCACATTATGAGTAAACAATAACTCTGCTCTTCTGAATTTGCCCTTTTGAAATCAGATATTTCCTGCAGTAAGTTCTGATGTAATTGGGTGTGTGCGGCTGCTCTAGATGTATTAGCGGAGTTTCTCACCTGCATGGACGCTTGCCAGGGCCAGGAGTGTGGCCTGGCTGCCTCTCCGTTCACAATGCGTGACACAACAACAGGAGGGATGGCTGGTTTCCCACATGTACTGGGCCAGTCTAGAAAAAGAGAAGGAAACCATTGTAATCCATTCCATGTCTGGCTGTCTATTCATGTATGAATTTGTTTGTGGATTGTTTGTGTATAAACAAAGCCTTAATATACAGTACATATCTGCAGCTAAAAGATAAGCCCTTGTGTTTGGCGGGGAAGTGGCTTTCAGTCACTGGCTCTGTTGTTCTGATTCATATTTTTAAAATAATTTTCCAGGTTAACACTGCTGGTTTCAGTGGACTACGTCCCACTGTTTTTGTCTTTCACCAGCCTGCCGTAATGTATTCAGTGTGTCATCATGCAAACATAATACTGTCCTCCTGCTGAAAACTGGTAAGAAAACCACCATTTCCAGGCCAGGCCCCTTGACATCACAACAACAGTGTGCATACAGATATAAATTTCTTTCGGTCATCCAAGGAGTTGACATTAAATTGTCCCAATCACTCTCATCCCACATTCTCTCCCGTCATCTCTCACTCTCTCTTTCTTTCCTTTGCCCAACACATAAGGCACCTCTGGTCAGAGTCTGTGTGGGAAAAAAAAAACCCAGAAGCAGCCAGAGTCCATCTATAAAACTCAGCAATTGGCTTGGCAGGAGGCCGGGCCACCTGGGGCTCATCGCTGGGTGAAGAATTAGGATCAGGTGACAGCCAGCTAGGAGGGAAAGTGAAGCACTAGGCCAGTTCACGTTATGTTCTCAGCACATATCACCATGTTTTACTGCACATCGAGGCGCAGCAAGGAGGAGATGGGGTAGAAGTGAGGAGGCATGAATCAGATGAATATAAGACAGGCCTCAGCTACTCCTCTGCTAACCTGAAGACGGTATATAATACAGCTGGATAGATAAGTAAGTAGAGATGGTAGATCAAGAAACTCAAAATATCAAATGTAACTCTACATCATACATATACAATATTTTATATTTGAATACTTAGTCACACTGCAGTATACTTAACGTTTGGGGCTGCAGCTAACTATTGTTTTTAATTGCTTGATTGACAATTTTGTGATGGATAAATGAGTGGCTGAGTCCATGAAATTCAGATGAATGCTCATTGCTATTTTCCCAGGTCATGTATTAAATGTATGTCCAAACAACAGGTCCAAACTCAAAGGTATTCAGTTTACAATAACAGGAAGAGAAAGCTAGCAAATCCTCACATTTTTGAAGCTGGAGCTAGATTTGTTTATGTGGCATTGTCACCCAATAACTGTCCTGAATTATTAAAATTGTTGACTAGAGAATAGCTGCGGGCCAGAAAAGCTCTGCAGAGCTGAGGAGAACTACTGAGTCGGGTGATAATTCTCCGTGGGTTCATTGCTAAGAGCGACTCCTTAAACATCATCAGTTGACTCATTGTTGATATAAAAAAAATGCAGATTAGTGCATCTTTAGATTTACTTTTAGCTTGCCGTGTTATGAAGACGTTTGCAAACTGTATCAGGCTCAATACTCAATACTCCACCTATGGAGATGTTGTCCCAGGGAATCGGCGGAACAGGTGGCTCAGTGGGAGCAGGCAGACTGGGGTCTGTTGTCCAGGAGGCCCTGAAGCCTTTGGCCACGGTAAACAAATCTGTATGGAAACGAATCACCAATCTGTTGCCTCTTGTCTGGATGGTAGGAGGCAGCTTAGTCCCACAAAATGGACCTAAAACATATTAAAATAATAAGTAAAGTGGCACAGAGGCTATAGATGTAATGTAGATATAGTAACAGTAACAGTCTGGATACACAGTTTTATTAATTAGGAATAAAATGGGTTTAATACATTTATGACTGGGTCTTGCTTTTGATTTTAATGTGAATTGGTGAAAAACCATGAAAAATATTAATAATAGTAGGGATGACTTCGTCATCCACAGACCAACTTACCGTACTTTTTAATCTGCGCATTAGTCACGCTATTGATGTCATACACCATGATGTTATCATAGCATTCGGACATTAGGATATTTTTGGCTTCTAGGTCAAAGTCAGTGAACTTCAGTGTGATTTTTTTCCCAACAGGCAAAGCGATGTTCCACATGCACTCAGTGTTAGCCTTGTAGTTCATAGGCCAGTTCTGGGACTTGATAACCCCTGTTTCCTCTTTGGAAGAAAAGCCACAGCCCTGGATCTCTGGAACAGGAAGGAAGGAGTGGTTGAGAAAGTGAGATCCATGATCGCATTTAGATACATTTTAGACAAGCTACAGTATCTGCCTGTGAAAAGAGAGACTCTTCAGGAGTAAAGATACAATGTCAGTGGTTCGAGCTAAATTAGAAGCTTAATCTGCTAACCATTTGCTTCATTTTTATTTGTTTAGTTGGAAAATGGAAATGGTGGAAAGCAACTAAATACAATTATTTAAAAACATCTAATCTTAAGAATATTTTACATGTATTTTTTACCTCTTCTTCTTTATTAGTTTTCAGGGGGTATTTACAAGATAAGATAGAACTTGCTGTGCAGCAGTAGAAGAATGTGCAAATATCTTTACTGCATATATATACAGTATATATATATAAACAAATATAGGTGCAAATATATAAGGTGCACACCAAATGTACACAATGTCCTGCCCATGTGAAGCCTACTCTGTTGTACTGGTACTCCCCCTTCTGCTCTAGAAAATCAATTTTACTAAAATGCATCAGTGCAGGAAAGTCCTCACTGACGCAGGTTTAAAAACTCTAGCATACTGTGAAATAGAGAGAAATTTATCTGGTGGTGATCGGCTTAATCAGCATTGTGTGAACTCCTCTGGCAAGGGCTTGAAGGTAACGACGTTCGTTTATATGACAAAAGTCCTGCACTCCAGGTTTAAGAAAAAAGCATGGCCTTTACTGTTTCCACCACTGCACTTGGGGTTTCCACACCATTTTAATGGCTGATAATCATGATAAAGAATAAGATAAAGTAGTTTTATATGGCTTTTTATGAACTGTACTGTACTCTGACCTGTCTTTTGAGTTCACACTGCCTTTGCTGTTTTTAGAAATATGTGACAGAGGAGTGAAATGTTTTATGGTTAATCCTAATGAGGGGTTGAACTGCTTCTGCAGGTGTGAGCGTGTTCTTGGGAGTGTGTGTGTGTGTGTGTGGGTGTGTGTGTGCGTGTCCTTGGTACCTGCGATATCCTCAGGATGCACAGTCCCCCACTTGGCAGAGAATCCTCGGTCTGTGAGGCGACTGTCAGACTGAAAGGTGACAGATATTGTGTTGCTGGCACTGACCACTATAGGGGGAATGATGTAGCCACAGTGTGTGCCTGGAGATGAGGGAGAAGGACAGAAATAAAAGAGGTAAATGGAGAGAGTAGAGCCAGGAGTGAGGGGATGGTTCAGATAATGCAGCTAAACAGATAAGACTATTAAATACTGTAAGTAAGCACTATTTTAAGTAAGTGCATGCTGGTGTCAGTGTGTTGTGTGTTTTTGATGGATGATGATACTGAAGCACCAACAAATTAGGTGACTTTATATTCAGTGAGTGTGATCCCATCAGCTCATCAAGTCTAAAGTTCACCCATATTCCACCCATGAGCTTAACAAAAAATAGCAGATACTGGTAACGTTAGCAAACACTAGTGGCAGACACATAATTGTTATTGAAATGCAAAATGCTTATTTGTGCAGCTAAATCAACTTCTGAAGGAGTGACGAATCAATCAGCAGCATTCAATGTGTGATTTTGCTCATGCATGCAGATGTTAAATAAGAGCACATGTGAACAGTAATTAGTTCACATGCCCATTTATCAGTTTCACATTTATTTTTATTTTTTTAGTCATTGGTGCAAAAAGTAATACCTTTTTCATTTTTTGAGATGACTTTTTTTTAGTTGAAGTGTAATCTTTATTGTGCAAAAAATGTCATAAATGAATAAAAAAATATATGCAAATGTATGCATGATAACTTTTAAAATAAATGCAATGAACTATGTCCCAAATGTTGCACATTTCATCACACAAAACCCGTCATAAATGCTTTAAAACTAGAAATCCAATGACTAATTTTGTTAATTCTCTATCAGAATTTGGTCAGAATAATTGATTTTCACAGCAGCATCACCACCACCACCACCAGACAAGCCCAATATTCTCTTGCCTTTTAGGCCTCCTGTGAAAAACATCTCAGTCTCTCAGCTTGTTTAATGTTTAGCACGTGGACCAGTAAACCAAAACAACTGGAAACTGAAAACTTTTAAAGGCTTTGAAAAGCTGCATATTTGTAAGTTTATTCTCTGTAGGATCTACACAACTAGTATGTTAGCTACCAGACCAATTAAGAGTGAAGCAGCAAAACCATGAGAGTGTTGAAATGAACCATGATGTACTTTATTTCTTATGAATTCAAGTTTTCGTTTGTAAAAGGAATATTGTGTTATTCCTTCTTTTATAATGTACATATTTCTGCTTTAAGGGATCTTTAAAACTAATGACTTTCTGCTTGTCATTTCATAAACCTACTAACACATACCCCCTGAAATATGAGGATGCACCACTAACACACTCTCATCACCTTTGTATCTATGTGTGTTTCACAGAGAGCGTGTGCTTCTACCTCAGCGCTTTAGTCCTTGAGAAGTCGACAATAGATAAAGCTGTATCAGCCTCATTGCAGGCACTGAATAATAATGCGAGGTAATTTATAGTTTGCCGGCCTCTTTGCAAAGAAGATCCTAATCAGTTTTACATCGGGGGACAGGTACTGTGCTATACTGTAGTAGTGGAGTTGTTAGTCTAGCAATGTTCAACAAACATAAGCCAAAGTCCTCATATTTAATGACAAGTTATCTTAAATGCTGTGTTTGTCGTGTGTGGCTGATCACCCAAATTCAAAATGCAAGAACAACAGAGATTATAACCTTTATTTACTTCATAGTTGCTGCTATTCAGGCTTCACAAAGACAGAAATGGTCTGATAAAGCAGAAGCTTAATTTTCTAAGATGATCTGAGATACATTTGGGGGCTAAAACAGTCAGTTAAAGGCACTTTAATATGCAGAATATCAAAATTAAAAAACAGAAATTGTAAAAGTAAAAGATATATAAACATAATAACAACAAAATCAGTGTACTTAATGTAAAAGATTAAGTTATGGCTCACCTAGTGTACTGTAATCATCTGAGATGACAAGCTTGTCCTCCTTGCATTGTCCAGTCCGTCCTGTGATGGCCAATTCAGTGATCTGCAGTTTAACCAGGAATCCTTTGGGTACAGATATCCTCCAGGAGCTATTCAGATGAGCAGGATATGGATTTGGGAAACCCGAGGACTGGATCACTCCTTTACGCCCATTGAGGATTACTGGACCTCCACTTCCTGCCCAATAGCAGTAGAGGAAGTAATGTTGACAACACTATTTGATGATATTCACACCTCATTATCTAAATTGTCTTTAGAAGAAGGAACCATGGAACAAAAGCTGGGTTTTCTGTAAGTCAGCTCCGTTTAATAGATGTTATTCTCTTTCTTTCTTTTTCAATTGATGAGGACCAGCTTGCTCTGATGCAAAACTGCCCCATGAACAGGTTGATTATGCAATACCTTAATTGGCCAGAGGAGAACATGGGTCTGTCTGCAAATAGCTTTAATACAGTGATGAATAGATAAACCTCAGGGGGGATCACCCACTCCTACGCACAGAGCTACTTGCATTCATCCTTATTTGGTAGCTGTCATTAGATTAGAGCTGTGTTTGTGCAGTGAAAGGTGCACAGGCAGGCCTAACAGTTAGCTCTATCAACAAGCTCTCATTGGCCTGGAAACAATCTTCACAGACCATGTGAGCACATTATCATAAAGTAGGTTATTGTGCATCAGCATTATAGATAACTGAGTACAGCTTGAGTCTGATAAAAAATCTCTGAAGTCAGAAAAAAAGTCAAAATTTAAAAAAAAAAAAAAGGCAGATTTTGTTGAGAAGCTGGTTCAGCAACATCAATTTGATCAAACATATCTGTTGCAGACATGAAGGGTGGGCTGACTCAAAAAGAAACTTGAATTTGTGGATGGTACCAATAGAACCACTCAACACATCCTGTTTTTTCGTAACCCCTCTGTTGAGGTACCAATCACACTGATCTGATACTAAAAGGTGGAGTTAAAACACTCAGTGACTCAGAGTCATCAAGTCACAAGTCATCTTGTCATCTGTGCTCTGATGTAGGATTTCCCAACTCATACTCGTCGCGCTACCTGTAGCATTTTCTCAAGCAAAGCTTGTCACCTTGTGTAATAAACAACAATACTGAGTGTGTGCGTTGAGAGTGAATGGTTGAGCAAGTGAGGGAGGGATCGAGCAGCAGAAAAGTGACCGTGAATACGAATAGAGCAGAGAGAATGTCAGCAGGTTGTCAATCTGGCAGTAATGTCACCTAGGCTATAGGGAGGGTGACAGTCAATAAATGCCTTCTCTGTTGTTTCCCAAGTGCTGGAAAAGTGAAAATGGTTATCCCTGAAACCCCAGTAACAACCCCACATACATTTCAGACTCTCTGGGGGAACCACAAAACAGTTCTAGGGTACATTTATCGGTTACATACAGTTTCCAAGTTTCCGAGCGTACTATACTGAAAGCACTTGGGTGAACAAGTGGCTTAATGGCAAAATTAAACATAAAAACATAAACAGGAAGGTAAAAAGAAAGGAGAGAATGCTTACCAGAAGATGTGGGGGTGGGTGTTCTTGTGGGGGTGGGTGTTCTTGTGGCGATGGGTGTTCTTGTGGGGGTGGGTGTTCTTGTGGGGGTGGGTGTTCTTGCGGGGGTGGGTGTTCTTGTGGGGGTGGGTGTTCTTGTGGGGGTGGGTGTTCTTGTGGGGGTGGGTGTTCTTGTGGTGGTGGGTGTTCTTGTGGGAGTCAGGCTGAACTTGGTGTAAATTGCACTGAATCCTTTAGAAGTCAAATGGTTGTTTGATTTGAAGCGGACCACCATTGTGTTGCCACTGGACTTCACTGGCTTTGGCATCTTCCACCCACAGAATTTACCTTTGACGGATTGAGTGTTAAAAAGTGATTTTTAAAAATCACAGAGGCTAACACAATAACAGCAGCATCCCCAAATGTCAGTTTATGCAGTTGACAACTAATCTATGTAACTTAACTATGAAGTCTATGCAGGTTGACTTAGATTAATTAAGTTCAAAATGGACTCCAGAATAACTGTCCTTTGTACACGGCACCACATAGTTTGCATTGCTAACAAGGCCAACAGTGTATTCTGAAATTCTCACATACTTGCCTTCTGATCGCACATCTAGCTTTGACATAATCTGGGCTGATGTGTGAAAATATTGTGGTGCATTTTAAAACCTCTGGTAATCCCATACATGAGAATCATGTTTTTTTCAGAAGCAAATTGTTTTTCCTCTTTGTTCCTCTCTGCATACTGAAAGCATGTATAATGTCATGTTTACCGAGTGAAGAAGAGCCAGCCTTGTAGCCATCATAGACCTGAACAAAGTCCCCACAGACCTCAGCGACCAGGTCAAAGGAAGTAAATGTCAGAAGAACCCTCTCGCCTTCAGGCACTGTGATTCTCCACTGATCCAACATAGGAATCACACACACATACGCACACACGCACACACACACACACACACACACACACACACACACACACACACACACACACACACACACACACACACACACACACGCCAATCATTTGTACCTGCATCGACTCATTTCCCCCGAATAATTTCCCCTTTAAAGTGCATTTGATTTTAAGGGCATAAAGAGTGCAAATGGCTACAGCCAGCATGTTTTCTTTTAGCAGATTATTCCACACACTTGAATTCTGACACATTTTAACATGTGTAACATTTAATTTGATCACTGATGCCGCTCTTGTTTGGACAGGTGGTTAAAGCTAAAGAACAGCAAGATGAAATTATGATGACAGCCAAATAACACAATGTGACTTCATGTCCACAGCCAGCATGCAAACCCTGACATTAACATTGACTCTGATTTAATTAGATGCATTCATCACCGATCAAGACCACAAATGCTGTCAACCTGACTGTATTGAAATCCATAGCTAATGGATTAACTTTGAGATACCAATGTGAACTCTTTAGGTGTGTTTAGAACCAGATGCTAATCAATGCTAGGATACTGTGTTTAATTTCACATGGTATGGTGCAATACTCAGGACATAATTCCTAGTATTGAGTTGCAGTTAGGTTGCACAATCCACTAATTCTCTAGGAAACTCTGCAACTCATGTATTTCTCTCCCTAAACTGATCCTCTTTTGAGATCAGTAGATTTAATTAGCATGGATTTAGGTAATAAGTGCTTTTAAAAAAATGTATTCACCTAATCAATGTGTTCAATTAAAGGCACAATTCAACCGTCAACAAAAAGATAGCCCTTAAATTACATAAAAAATACAATATTGCAACCCGTGACCACTCTCCAGTTGACTTATCTTTTAATCCAAAGCCTAAAAGTAGACTACAGTTAAATCATGTCGGCTATATCTTTAAGGATCCACATATTAAGGAAACAGCCTCCACCTGATTTGCTGAAAGATATATTTTAGCCTACACATTACTGAAATTAATTAAATTCATAGGAAGTTAATGATGCCCCAAAACACATTTTCTTAATCTTTTAATTAGCAAAGCCAGATATATATGCACATTATAAATATGAAACCAGGAGGTGATTAGCTTAGCTTAGCATAAAGACCGGAATCAGGGGGAACTTTTCTGGGGATATCCAAAGCTTCTTTTTTAGGAGTTTGTAAACAAGTGATGCAAACAAATATAAAGCACCTTTAATTTTACTTGAATTGGTTGTATTAGTGCTAGGCCAATATTGGATTTTATTTACAGTAGCTGTTACTGCCAGCCCAGCGTAGTCAGTCATGCACCTGGCTGTTGTTTGCCAAGAAGGCGAACATAACTGTAACTCCTTGTAAAGACTAACATTTTATTGTTGTTTTGACAATACTGTTAGTGTTTGAATTTAATAAACAAGATAAAACATGCTAATTTGTGAGCTTTAGTGATAATGGTGTATTTTATTGGAGAGAACCAAGCTAGCCGATCCCCATATTTTAGTCTTTATGCTAATGGAGTAACCATTAGCAATCTTGTCATCTATAATTTAACTCTCGGACAACATACACAGTAAGGGTTCTTCCTAAAATGTCCAAAATTTCTTTAACCCTGCAGAAGCAGGTTTTTTTTGCCGACTTCATCAAGGAGAAACTGATATCACCTTAACATGAATGGATAACTTGTTAGCCAACAGTTGCCTTACACATCCAGCAGATGAAGAGCAACATAATCATTTGGAGATGTGTTTCTGCCTGATAAACCTTAGTACAATATTCACTGTACATTTAGCTCTGTTTTTGGACTCCACCAACTCCTGAGCTAAAAATCTGGCTCTTTAGCTGCTAAAATCTCCATATTTGTCTGCTATTTGGTGCTGGACAGGAAGCTGACAGTGGGTTTATCGGACCTTTTTTTTTTTTTTGCTGAAAACAGCAACAATCAAAGTTGAAGTTAGAAAATACAAAAGTAAGAAAATATTCTCAATTCCATCAGAAAACTACCTGCTGTATCTGGATATTATGATAACGTGAGCTGAGTGTGAGAGTGAACCAAAGCAGCAAAGTTGCAACCTGTAAAACCAACGAGGTGGAACTGGAGTGTCAGGTGAAAGGCTTCTCTGTGGGTTTGTCACTATGATCCACCCCTTTTATGTAGCCCACATTTAGTCATGGGATCCATTGTGATATAAAAACATCAACAGTTAGAAGGTATAATCTGAGTTAAATATTTATTTCCAGTCTGTCACAGAGTGCACACTGATGACAACCTTACATCCTCAGATAAAGGTCAGCAGTGCTTCCTCAGATGTAAAAAACAACAACAACTCTGTGTAATAAATGTTACCATGTAGCTGTCACATTTGAGCTTGTATTATGTTTATGTATGTGGCAGTACCTGGTATAGCGCTCCATTTGAGTAGTTCTGCTCAGGGAAGCCGGGGGACATCAAATCCCCCTGGTCACCTTGGAGAAAGCCGCCGGCTCCGGCTATTTCTGGCAGCAGGGATGAGGGAGGGTATTTCAGCTTCACATGCACCTCAAGGATACCCACAATACACCCCTCCACTCCCACCTGCCCACCCACCCCATTTTCATTCACCTCCTCCTACAACTCTTTTCATCCAGCAACCATTCCAACATTTACTTTCTGGGTCAATCATATACTGTAAGATGGACGTCCAACATTATGCCGGAGTCAAGGCAATTTTCCTGCTGAAATGGATTTTCACTCATCTTCTTACCTGATGTGAGCTCTGGAGCCACAGCTTTGTAATGAGCCTTGAATCCTTTGTCTCTTGTTCTGTCATTGGTGTTGAAGTACACCATCAGGCGGTTTGTAAGTGAAACCAAAGGCATGGGTTTGGTGTTGCCGCAGTATTTACCTGCAAATACCACAATAATTATGTAGAAAGGCACAGTGCAATTCTGTACAACTTATTCTTCTGCAATGAAAAGAAGGGTCAATTTTCAAAACAGAATATCACATAAGGATTAGAAAGAGACACCAAATGCTCACAAAGTAATGCAAAACGACCAAAGAGACATGCAAAATGACTGCAAAGAGAGACAAAGTGACCACAAAAAGATTCAAAACAGTTATAAAGAGATGCAAAATGACCACAAAGTGACACAAAACAGCCGAAGTGATGCAAAACAACCTCATAATTATGAAATCAACTTCAAAGAGACACAAAATGGCCACAAAACGTTTCTTTCTTTCTTTCTTTCTTTCTTTCTTTCTTTCTTTCTTTCTTTCTTTCTTTCTTTCTTTCTTTCTTTCTTT
>JBBPCS010001421.1:0-15123 GCA_037974645.1 Hollardia meadi
ACAACAGAAATCCCCCCCCCCCCACCGACTGTTTTTCTTTATATTTGGACCTGTCATCTTCTAACATCCTTCATATTTTGTCTGGTTGACTTCTGTAGTAAAAGCCAATATTCAAATAGTCAACTATTATTTCCTCTATAGTACCAAAACGCAAAACATGAGCCAGATTATTACCAGTGTAGGGTAAACTACACTCTGGAGGTACTGACTAACTAACTCTAGCAGACACACTAGCAGCGTCCCATTTCAGGGTTTGGATCCTCTGATGGACTCATGTTTTTACGATGTGACATTCAGAGTAGAGCGATGAATCGATTAGTTAGCTGTCAGAAAATTAATCGACAACAACTTTTATATCAATTAATCATTTAAGTTTAAAAAGTTGCAAAAGTTAACTGGTTTTACCTTCTAAAACGAAAACATTTTCTTACTTTTGTTATGTTTGATAGTAAACTGAATATCTTTTGGTTTTGGACTGTTGGTCAAACAAAATAAAATATTTTGATAAGATAAAAGATATTTTTCTCAATTTGCTGAAATTTTGTAGACCAGAAAATAAATCAGCTGAACAAGACAATAATTGAAAGACCAATCAATTACCAAACCCTTCATGCACTTTACAACACTTGTCACAGTCACCCATTTACACACACATTCATGCACTGGTGGCAGAGACTACCATCTAAGGTGCCACCTGCTCATCAGAAGCGGTAACCATTCACACAGGCACTCTGATAGCTATGCCTTCAGGAGCAATTTGGGTTTCAGTATTTTGCCCAAGGATACTTCGACACAGGGGTCGAGCGTTGAACCACCGATCGGTGGTTCGAATGGTCGTCCACTGACCGCTCGACCTCCTGAGCCACGACCACCCGATGTTTCACTTAACCACAAAATAGAGTTGCCAAAAAGTGTACCAGGTTAATGTTTAATATATTCATATAACTCCCAATTATCTGTAATGTAATTAATGCACCTGAACACATTCCTAATAAATGTGATATTTTCTAACTTCAGCAGTTGACATGGGTTGTCTAATTAGCACAATGTATTGTGGGATATTGAGAGAACACTGAGCAAAAGATACACTGATAATGCCCTAAAATTTAGGCAAAAAAAATGAATTTTTCAGCTGTATTTGTAATGGGACAAGCCTTGTTATCTTGTTGATGATGAATTTGGCGCGAGACTCCAGCCCCTGAACTAGAGTCTCCTTTGGCTTTGTTGTGAAAAGTGACTGGGACCTTGGATCACCCATATGACAGGAGGTATGGTACATTATGACTTTGGGTTTGGAATGGAAAAAATTGGAATTGGCAGAAATCACCTGTAGGTTGTTTTGTATGCTGCAGACTTGTTAGGATGATATGACAGTGTTTCCTTCAGTTCCGTCAGATTTTTGCATAGCATCAATGCACGCACTTTTCATGTTTCATTTTTTAAACTTGCATATATTTTTGTAAATAATTGTTTCTGTATCTCGACATTGCAAATGAAGGAAACCTCAATAATTTTCGAGGCTTAAATAAAGGTTTGAAATGAAATTAAATGAAATGTGTCTTGTTCAAATGGTTTCATTTCCACATGTCTTTCTGCCTCAAACCTGCTTGTCAAGAGGCATATTCAGTTACATAAATGGATGGTTGTGATTGGTGCACAGTGGCTCATTAAGCACAATTGCATCTGAGATTTCAGCGAGTTTAATGTGTGTGCTTCCTTTTGTTATTTCCTCTTGAGAGCAGTAGGCGCGATTGTCTCAAAGTGATCTTTGACAGAGGAAGTAAAGACATCTTTTGTTCCCTTTTTTCATATCTGGTATCAGAGAGGTGTCTGCACCTCGTAATGTTGATCTTGCTGCCAGAGTACTCTCGTAAAATAAAAAATTTGGATTTTGAGCTAATTTGGAACTACATTCACCGTGGCTTTTTTTTGATAATAAACTAAGGATATTCAATGCCTTGTTTAGGTGGCCTGATTTGAACTACAGCTGGGTCTAGTAATCAGAAATCTGGGTTTGGTGTATTTTTTTTATTTATTTTTTGCATCCAATACAAATTTCTGTTTTTACAGCAGTTTAATTTCATCATGCATGTAAAGTTGCAGGTATGTAGCCTCCTAGTATAGTTTGGCTTTTCACTCTGTAAAAGATGCGACCCACAGCTCATGTCTTGTTCTGGACTATAATGGACTATACCACAAAGATACCAAAAACCTATGGTCTAGCCCCAAGTTAGTTCACTTTTTAATTAATGTCACTTTATAAAAGAAGCCCCGGACATTTCTCTATTTTTCAGGCAACTGCACAACTATAAGTCGTAAGGTTAATGGTATATTGCCTATTATGAAATCTAAATAAGCTAGATGCCATCCTGAGTGGATGAGCTGAACAAGCTTGTTCTGCGCTTACAATTTATATTGATGTGTCCATCAGCAAAGTAAAACTACTGGACATGTTTCAGATGCAAGTATAGAACTTTACTATAATCTCTCCTCTGCCATTAACATAAAACACAGATGAGCCCTTCTCTGTTGCTATTTTATTTTAGATAGATAAACCTTTGTCTAATAACTAATTCAGTCAGGTTTGTGGGTGACAAAATGTCTGTGAATGCTCTATTAATAGGAAGTAATTTTCAGTTTTACTGCTCATGTCACTCAAATTGCAGCATGAAGGCGACATAGCCCATCTCCCTGTCTGTTCCAATCAGATGTTCTCATTAGTAACAGCAGTAGGCCAGCTATGAAGTACATTGATTGTGTTAACTCTCTTCAAACTTCACCCAGCTTAAGAAGCAGCAGCGGTTTCTTTTCCTGCATGTTTTTTGTCACCTCTTTTAGTTCCCTAATCAATCTGTGATTTGATTACCTCTGATCTGTAAGGTTGACAACAGGATATGACTTAGTGTTTACCCAGTATATGCTTCCTCCCTGTCTGTGTCCCATGATGAGGGTTCTCCTCAATCCTTACTTCTTGTTTCCTCCTTTCTCTTTTATACCCAAGACCACACACACTAGCAGACTGACAGACAGCTCTCAGGTTGACTGCAGCTGACCATACATGTAGAAATGAGGACAAAGGTGTCGAACGAAGCACCTAAAATAAATAGAATGTGACTGATAGCAGTGACCGTCACGCTCTGTGTGCAGACGAGGGCTGGAGAGGAAATGAGAGGAGCCCTCTCAGAGGAAAGCCAGAGCCATCTGTTGTGAAAGAGTTGTGCCACTGAAATCAACAAGGGTTCAGCAATCAACCCCATAACAACAGCTACTTTACATCAAAGATCTTTATCTATGATTAGGGAGGGAAAAGTATGTTTAGGCAACACTAAATATTTGTCCATTGAAATACATGAATGATTCATGTAATAGAAGGTTTTGTAGCTGGTAAAGAGAGCATGTTAATGAGGTTTGTAATTGTCTTTGTTTGGGCCTCTCACACATAGACTAAAGGCATTCAAATTTGTGTGGGAAATTAACTGTGTGTTTACAAAATTGCGCCAACTTGTTCCATTATACTGCCATTTTCTACTTCACTGCTACAGTAGTATACAGAATCAGTGTTTGTTAGAGACAACTAACCACCATTGATCATCACCTATACCTATTTAATCATGTTATAGGGCTGCATGATACTGGAAAAAACTGCAATATTTTTCTCTACTGTGATAAATATTGCGTTATGAAAAAATCCAGGAATTCTCACCAGATGACTTGTTGCATTATTTACAATATGTCACCCAAGAAAGAGCGACTGTACATAAAGTAATTTGTCAAATCAGTATAACCATTTAGTTGGCTACATCACCTTATTGGTATGTTTACGTAGCGCACAGCTGCTAGTCACTGAGGTTAGAGGTAACCAGTGAAGTCATGACTCGCCCTACTATGCCTCTGACTATACTCGTTGCAACCTGGTAAAAAGTATCACTACCGGTATGTGAAGAGTGGAAACAGAAATAAGAGGACATTAAATATGATCATGATCTAAAATGCAAAATTATAATTTCCTCTAAAATCATGGCTCATACAGCAATCACAATTTCTGTTAAAATCATCGCAATATGATTTTTTTTGGCATATCGTTCTGCCATATTGGGAGTTACTATTTAATATTCCTGTGTGGGTTGCAGGATGCAAAGTCACACCTTAGCTGATGAAGTGTTCTAGGTAGTCTGCAACTTAGTCCTTGACAGCCTCATAGCATTGCAGCTTTGGATTCAGGGAATAACTTAACTCTTTATCTTTTTCCTATCAGGATCCCAGGTGAGAAAGTCTCGAACATGAGAACTAGGGTCATGGAAACATGTTCATCTTGTTGTGTGTGGATACCCACCAGTGAAAGGCACATGTATGATTTTGGAACTCAAATATACAAACCATATTATTTACACATTTGCTTTCCCTCTCTGCTCTTTTCCTCAGTTCAAGCAAAACTATGAATCTCTGCTCAAAATGTTTTGCAGGTAAGCTCTTGTTCTTTTGTGTGCTTGTTTGGTTGACTGATCTCTCTCTAGTGTACAGT
The DNA here is from genome assembly GCA_037974645.1 of Hollardia meadi. Classification (NCBI taxonomy): domain Eukaryota; kingdom Metazoa; phylum Chordata; class Actinopteri; order Tetraodontiformes; family Triacanthodidae; genus Hollardia; species Hollardia meadi. The sequence continues at coordinate 4,523 of JBBPCS010001421.1, forward strand.
GAGACGGTGTCAGGGGTCAAAGATTCCACCTCTGTGAAAGAAACTTAGGGCTAAAATGGAGTGTTATGCTCACCACTGTTAACTTTACATATTGTTATGAAATTGTTATCAAACAGTTTAAATGGGAGGACATTTCAAGCTGCATTTTACCGATGTCTCAGCAATAACTGTATACCTTGCCTGTATCCATTTTTGTTGGTATTTGCTTCACAACCATGAACCAGTAACCACTTTTGCCTAAAAGTTGTGAGACTTGTCCTTGTTAATTTAATACTCTTCAGAAACCTTCGAGCATGGGACTTTTACTCATGTCTTATCTGAATATTTAGTCCCTTCTTACTCAGGCTATACTTCATCCTAGTATACTCAATTTTTAAGACAGTGAGTAGAAGACTGTAGCCATTTACATAAGGTCCGAACGGAACTGTGTGATGCACATGAGTTCCCCTTATGCCACACCACACAGCTGCAGTTACAGCTACTTCATATTTCAAAGCTGATACTTGCAACAATTTTTTTTCACAGACATTCAGAAGAAACAACCAGATGATGATTGTGCGCCAAAGACCTCCTCAAACTCCAACAGCATCCAGGCAGACATCTACTGTAATGAAACAAACAGCAGCATTAGTCAGTCACTGATATCGATGCCGAACACATCAGAAGACCCATCGCCAGGAGAGATGGGAGCATCATCTTTACCGGCTCAGGATGGTAAGAGAGCTGTTAATCACTCAGAAATTATTTTCAGCTAAGATGGTGTCGGGCCAGGGCCTCTTTATTGTTTCAGATGAGTGACTTGCCTTTGGCCATAGGTCAAAGATTTCTATAAAAAAAAAAAAAAAAAAGCCCAAAATTTCTCTGTGTAGAAAAACCCTGGTCATTTACAGATAAATATTTTTGGTCCATTTTTCTTTGAAGCTATGAAGAGTGGAGATCTCCCACTTTGAAGTGTACAACATAAAGGCTATGTAACATTTGTGTAGTGTGTTTTAATGTAAAGCTCCAATATTAGTGGTCAACTCCAGAGTATTGTAGCCTTTAGTCCAGGGCATCTTTCTGGAGAAGACTGCTACAAGTTTCTGCCAACGGAAGCAGCATTTGAGCAGCTGCAGTGTCCCTGACCTGGCTATTTTTGTCCTCATGGCACAAATAGAGAGAATGATGGCAAAGGGTATCTATTCAGAAGTGAAGGTTTAAACGGGACACCTGCAATTTCAAAAACATCGGTCATCGCAGTGCAGTGACAAGGTCATTTGTGGAGGCTGATCCAGGATAGGACAATAAAGCGGCTACCAAATGGACGTGTTGGCGCATTTATACACTGTCAAGTTAAAACCTCTACTTATCTAACAATTAAGCTCTGTCGGGAAACCTATGAAATGAATCACTGACTACCCAGACTGGGGCTAATGTATTACATCTTACCAGAGCTGAAATAGGTCTGATTACAAGAGTCTGAGCTGGAACATCAATATTACCGTACATTGATATTACTAACAGTGAGTAATTAATACAACTTTTTTTATTTTACCCAAAGAAATGTTTAATATTGTCATTTTAGGAAAAGTCAATTCATGATATTTAAGTTATACATAAGAGAGCTGTATATTTTAAAGGTGAAATTCATACTCAGTTGACTGAAATTCGTACTTGGTGACTCCGTTGCATTTCTAGTTTTAAACGTTGTCAACCAACTTTTAAAACTGTGTAAGGATTAGGTGGATTATTTATAATAAAAAAAATAAATAAAAAAAAAAAGCTCACAGCATAATAAAGGATTCCACACTCCCCAGTCACGGTCTTTTCAGCGTGCTACCATGTGGAAAGCAGTACCACGGTATCCGGGCGACCACCAAAAGATCTCTTTTTAGCTGCTCAGGCTGTTACGATTATAAACTTGTTGCTTTTAGGGCAATTGAACACGTGACCTTATCTGTCAATCAGTTACAGTTAACCAATTTTTTACGCAGCTGGTTGGCTTCTATATTTGGTCTACGTATTTTTCTTTTTATATTCCTTTCTCATCTTGTTGCCCTTTCTCTTCCTTTTTCCCTCTCACTATATCTTTCTTTCAGAAGTATCCAGCACAGACGCAGTCTTCAGTTCACTCTCGACTCCGACAAAACGCTCATTTGAGTCAGGTATGCTTCAGCTCTATCTTTACACTTTACATTATTGTCTTTTGCATTGTGTGTTTGTCATGTCCACTTAAGGCATTGGAGTGGAGGACTCAGTAGCACCAACATTATTGGAATGACATTCCAAAATGGCCAGGTTAATTAATTATTCCGCTAGTTGAAACAGCAGAGGGAAGAATATTGGGGACTCAATAGAGTGTATCTGCCATAGGGTGCAACTGTTAAAGACAACCAAGTGATGACTAGAGTGAATGCTGGCTACTAGGGATGAGCACAACCATTATCTGTATCTGTTCAACCAACTAAATTATCTGTATCCCTACTTGGAATGGGTGGGGCTTAAACTGGAAGTGGTGATATCTTCACCGGAACCGGAAGGGGCTACTCAAAGTTATTTAACTTAAGCCTGAAATTGAAATGGGTTAATCAGAAGTTGCTATATTTATTATTAATTAGAAATATCTATTAGAATATTTACTAAACAGAATCAGAATTGAGCTTCAGATCAATGTTTTTGATCACAAGTATAAGAGAACTATTTATAGAAGTTTTTTTTTATTAACTTCAATTAATAAAAATCAGTCCACTACCCCATGAGGATTTTCTTTTATCATGAGTAAGGATATTGGCACATGTTACTCATACTTGCTAACAGTACATTATCTGAACCGGAAACTATTTTATTCAAAATTTGAAAGGTATTACAGAAGGAAGCATTGCAGCTCAGTGGTTATTATTGTTGAATCATTGTCTTGTGTTTGATTCTACAAACTAAACCCCCACACCACTTTTTCAGCTGCATACCAATGTGAATGGGTATTAATTGTGTATATAATGTTGTTGATGGATTCAGGTCAAAATCTTGACATTTTAGTGCAAAGTACTTTAATCCTACACATTGTGTTCTAAACATGCATAGCAACTGCCCTTTAATAGTTGAAACCCAGCTATTGCAATTGAATTTTGCTATTGAGTGCCCTGGAGGCAGGTGGCAACTTTCATCACCAGTCAACTTGGGAGAATCTTTCAGCAGCTGCTCAAGACTCTTAAACTCTGTATACCAGCTGACTGTTCCTGCTATACTGAGCGCTGGTCTGTCTGTCACATTGTTGAAGTGTCTGGAGCCCTTTTTACACCGAGGTTGCGCAATATCACGGCGCCTCTATTTACCCTGAACAAAGCAATGGCGTAATAACGCCGCCACACTGTGGGATTTTAGACGGCAAGCTGGCGTTCCGGAATTAAAAGAGCCGTGACGAGTGACACAGCAGTGTCGAAGTCTAGTGTGACGTTTTACGTGCGCTTTGTAAACAATGGAATAACATGACCATGACAATCATTTACCGTCCCTGTTATGTGGCGGATGATCTTGTCTTCTGCTCGTTTGGTAAGTAGCTCCCAAACCTTGCGTTGTCTCCACAATTTGTAAAATATTTTCGGTTGTTTTTCCTCTTCTTTGAGTTAGCTGCTAACTGCTGCTAGCTGCTTTTAAATCTCCCGGGTGTGGGTCGCAAACATAACGTCTTGGATGTCTCAGAGGCGGAACAACTTTGACCCCCCATTATGCCTCCGTAACATTTATACAGATGGCGAGGCGCAACACAGGCGTAACAGGTCTGCATTGAATGGGCTGTGTAAAAGGGGCTAGTGTCTCCTTACCTCCTCCCACGCCCCCTACAGTGGTTGTCCTGTGGAGTCCTCTGCTGCATTTAAAAAAAAAAATCTGCTGACAGGGAGGGAGCTAGCTGAATTTGGAGGTGCAGTTACACTTTAAAAAGGAAACGGGTCACAATGAAGCATTTCTGAGCTGAAATGTGTGCATGCATGTAGATCATTATGAGCTGCATTTATTAAAATAAGTTGAAAGAGGTGGATGTCTGAAACACTGCAGACTTTCTTCAAGTGTAAATTTCCCTTTATTGTGTTTTTACTCTTGGGTGACACAACCTGCCGCTCTCACAGACGTGAGCACTCGCACATGACTTAAGACAACTGCAGAGTAGGCAAGGCTCAGCAATGGTGTGTGAACACGTTGATCCCTTGTCTAAGCAGTGGAATCATGTGTGCACACAGCATCATTTAAACCTTGTGCTGTGGCTAAGTTGATGTTTCACTCTTTTCTTTCTAAATGGGTCCCTCTGTATTTCACTTTAAAAACTACACATTTTGGCTTGGGTTTATGTAACCTATTACACTCGGGTAATAGTGTTAATGTGTTCCCTTCAAATATCTTTTTCTTTGTTGTTGACTCGCATTTAAATTTGGCATGTCTGCTGAGGAAAATTGGCCCCAGAGATTTACTAGGATAACAAAAAGCAGGCCAGGAGGAAACTTTTTTTTTTTTTCACAACATGCACTTGCGCATGTACAGACACACACTCACACATATAAAGGGATCGATGGTCCAGGCTATGGGGATCTGGCTGCTCAGCTTGGCCTAGTTCTCAGAGATTTATTGAGCGCTGATCAGCATTTGCCTGGGCCAGGGAAAAAGTCTGCAGGATTGATGAGAAAAGCTGAGTTGAAATTCCAGCCAGCCAGTGGAACTCGCTATATGCTCTTCCTGTCTCAGGTGCAGGATTGACTGTAATCTAATGCAGGAGAAGCATTAATCTCCAAAACCCCAAGAGGTATTTTTGTTCCAGTGTGCATTCATCTGTTCTCTTCCAGTTTCAGGCCACATTAAATCAGAAATGATGTCTTTATGTATTAAATGAAAGTTGTTATGGAGCTTATTATTGGATGTCCTAAGTTTTCTCTTAAAATTCTAGTTAAAGCTGCTGCTGTCCTGGACAGATAGGAGATGGATACTTTTTGGATTATATTGTGGATAGGTAATAATAAAAAGCAATAAAAAGTGGAGAAGGTTTGGCTGCAAATATATTGGTAGATTAATTATTTAAAACCATTTCTAGCAGGTTGATTAACCTTCACATTCTTTTGTATCTGTCACCAACAGAAGTATTGCTTATTTGAAGCATAGAGGGAATATTGTGGATCATACAACCCCACATTATGCCATTGTTCATCTAATTTTCAAGAAATTACCTTTTGTTGAACAGTAGACTGTTGAGTTCTCACCCCAATAGAAAGAATAAAGATGTCTAATACCCACTTTCAGTTGCTCACAGCATTGACACACCCAAAATGTATACTTTTGTATAAAAACTTTGAATAAAACTGAGTTGCAGTTATTGAGCACAGTGATTCCAGCTAATAGCCTCCCCCCCCATGTGTGCATGTGCTTATTTGTGTCTCCAGCCTCGGAGTCAGAAAGTGACGTTTCACCCGAGAAGCGAGCAAAAGTGAGTGAGGTGCCAGAGGATGAGGAGTCTTCATCATCATCGTCGTCTTTGTCTGCATTATCATCATCATCCTCGTCTCGCAGTGGCTCTAAACAGCGGAGCCGCAAACGTTGCCATCGCTGCCAAACCAAACTGGAGCTGGTACAGCAAGAGCTGGGTTCCTGTCGCTGTGGTACGATGATACAACTTTATATACATATAAACATACATTAGAACACATATTTTAAAACATGCACAGACCCCCTCAGCACATTAAGTAGTGGTAGCTGTTACTAAAGTACTCAGCTGTGTGTCTCGCATGTGCATGAGGTAATAAATTAGTTTTTTTAGTGGTTATTATTGGCATAAATACATGTTGGTTAACTTGATGACAGTTTTGTGAATTTTACCTCCAGTGCAAAGAAATGCATGTACTAGCTTCCCATGTGTTTGTGTGGTGATGGATATGTCAATGACCAGAGTGCTTTTGCTAGCCTTAGGGGACTATTACAGAAAGCCTGAATGTTTCACATTGCACATAAAACATAAGCCAATTACCACTAACAATAATGCAATTTAAACCAATACTTGGCTTGCTAATCAACTTGTTTGCATACAAATTAAAGTACTTAAAAAGTCACAGCTCTTCACTGCTTAAAGACCATCTGCTTGAACCCACGCAATAATTTCCAAATTGGAAATTGACTTGTCTTTTCTTTCCACCAGGCGCTGCTTAATGCATGGGCCATCCATCCTTAACAGTCTAATGCTTACTGTGAAAATGTAGTAAAGATAGCTTTTTACAGACTGAAGGGGAAACGATGGCAATTACAGTGATTTCTGACTATTGCAATAATTGCAGATTACTTCGCCAAATGCTTCGACAGAATGTCTCACAATTTGAGCCGAGAAGATCTGATGATAAGTTGAAAGCACAAACGCTTTTCAGATTGTAAATGGGAGAGAAAAGAAGCTCCAGCAGAGTATCTGATCCAATGTCTTCACACTCTGTAGACTTCAGCTGTTGCATGTCGACTCTACTATTCATTCAAGTTGTAAGTGTGACAGAGGAAAGTCACTGGAACGTAAAAGCTAATTAAATCGTACGGGTTCTCCTCTGTTGTGGAGAAGCAGGACCCTTATTACTGCCTGGCACTTTGCCTTGTCCTTCATTTTGGAAGTTAATTTATTGTTTAATAAATGAATTGTTCAGTAAATGAATCTGTATGGCTATGCTTGCAGTCTAATCTAAGTCTAAGTATTAACACAGTGGATTTGAGCAGGCTAGAGCTAGAAGACCAAAATTAACACGATATTGATGTGTTGCAATATTTCTCAACCGAATAAAGATGTTGGTAAAATGAATGTATTCATTAAGACATAATAAGTGGAACCACAATATCGTAACAGTTTGTAATTAAGTCTTTAAATAAGTTTAATCGACACGGTTGAGACTTTTTGAGTCCAGTATGTGAAAATAAGCTGCAGTATTCAGAATGGACTGTAGATTGAAAACATATTGTAATCATTCAGTCATAGGGAACATTGTAATCGCACAATGCAACCCATTTGGCCTTGCCAACATGCTGCATGTCGTACAACGACAGGGATAGTGAAAACCTTCAATAATTAGCCTATTAATTACTACACTAATTGGTTGTGTTTAAAGGATTTCCGTATAGTAGTTGTTAGTGTGTTGTGTTGTGCCTTTCTCTGCTTGCCCTTACTCTTATGAAATGTTGTTATTTTTACGTTTTAGGTAGACTAAATATTTTAGACATCATGGATTTGAATGCATTAGAACTTGGCAAAACACATGGGTTTTAACATGTTAGGCAAAAGGATTCACAAATCACATTTTTTAAAAATTGTAATGAGAAAATCAACAAAAACAGTTTGTTTTTTTAACTTAAAAAAAGAGTCCTAAATATCTTAGTGGATGCAGCTAAATTTGGAACAAATACTGGAATATTAATCCATCATAACCCACACAGGTTATTTCAAGACAGCTAAAGTCTTTGGCAAATTAATGCCTTGAGGGAATCATCATAAGTATTTGTGCTCGTTTTGCTTTTAAAATAGATTGATATTTATTTTTCATCACCGTCTAGCAGCATCCTCTTAGAAGACTCAAATGTTATCCAACTCTCTCTCTCTCTTCCTCTCCGTTTGTGTGCAATGTAATCACAGAGGTTTTAATTGCATAGAAACCAGCTGTCAAACTGGACTTTTAATTGCCATTCATTGAATGCCAGCAGTGTTATTATGAGTATTAATGAATGAATTGGAGACGACGAGAGCTAACGAGCTTCTCTGAGCTTATCGAGCCTCCTACAGTGACAGGGCCTTTTGTTGAGGGGGCCACAGTAGAGACAGAGAGTCAGTGAGAGGGATGATGCTTGTCTGCCTTTGCTGAATGGAGTGAAAAGAAGAAGCTATCAACTGGAATGTCTTCTCTGGTAACAAGACCTTTTACAAAGACATGGCTGCAAAGCGGTGCATATTAGCTGCCCTCGGCCATTTTACAAGATTTGTAGGTCTATATTTAAGGGGGTACATCTATGGTATTAACAAGCCAAGTATTTGTTTTTTTTACCATTTTGTATGAATTGTACTGATTTCAAAAGCAATAATTAGCCTGCATGCGGATATATACATGCTTAATATACCTGCCAAATGAACCTCTCTCCCTCTCTCGCTCTCACCCTCTAGGTTTTGTCTTCTGTATGCTTCACCGGCTCCCAGAGCAGCATGAGTGTCTGTTTGACCACCTGGGCCGTGGTCGCCAGGAGGCCGTCCTAAAGATGGTCAAACTCGACCGCAAGGTGGGCCGCTCATGCCAGCGCATCGGCGAAGAGTGCTCCTGAGCATCTTTGCCCTCCGAAGAATCTCGGTGTTCGGACGGTGTCTTAGCACTAGCAGGGATTAGATAATTTTTTTGCTCTTTTTCATTTTGTTTTTCAAGATTTTTGCAGGTTATTTGGATACAAAACTCTAATCTTTTCATTTAAATTATGCTTGCCCTTTTTGAAATCCCACTGTTTTCCATGTCCCGGTTGTTTTCTGCTTCTGTTGACTTGATCGTATCCCTGCTGCTAAGAGGCCTTTTTGAAAAATCCAAACCCAGCAATGATGGAGCAAAGAGCAAAGGAAATATACAATTTCTTCACTTTTTTTGCAAGCTCTTGACTACACGTCTGAGCAGGGAAGAACGAGTAAATGAATGAAGAGAAGAAAAATGCTTTTTATATGTGTTCATCCCTAAAGCCAGTTGAAGACTTTACACTTTACCTCAAAAAAAAAAAAAAAAAAAAAAGATGAGGAGAAAGAGAAAGGGATGGTTACCCTTTGTGTACACTTTGCTTTGGCGCTCTTTATGGACTGTGCTCTTTACCTCAAAACAAGACGAGCTGCTTTGTACTCCGCGCCAAGCATGAACATTGCGATGCAAACTGAGCTAGCCAGCCTCAGTTTAAGTCAGTGTCTTACCCCCCTGGCTGTACTTTACCCGTAATCCTGAGATTTTACAAACACAAACACCTGTTAATCACCCACCTCAGGTTTTTTATGATATCCAAGCCCAATCTTCACCTCCCACCAACTTGCATCCTTCTGTTTTCCTCCATGGGACACCTTTCACTCCTTTGTTGTTTGTTGTAAGACTGTTTTGAAGGTGTTTCTGCTTTGTTGTGGACGATGAAACTGGGGTGACGGTGCAAGTCCACCTTTATGCTGGTTGGAGCGAGCTGGTTGTCCTTGGTTTGCACACATATCTGTCTTTAACGTTTTGGATGTGGCTGATCAAGACTTGAACTTGTCGGTCTTGATCTCCTTATACAGCCCTCACACATGTGACATGTCCTCTTCACACCCATAAGTCTCTTCAGCAACGTGTGGATTATGAGTGCCGAATGTGTACAAATATCAGGAAGACAACATTTACGGGACGTAACGTACATTAAAGTGTGCGCAGGACTTTTTCGTCTCCTTGTCCTCACATCACTATCCTTTTGCAAATACACACTTATATGTTGTTTTATGTGCTTAGATGTTGTTCACATTGAGCGCAAGCTGGTGAAAGCAAACATTGCTGTACACATTGAGTTTGGACTGATGCTGAGATGGCAGCGGGTCACTCAAGAGGTTCCTGTTTAAGATAAATGATGCTATAGTTCAGGTTTCTCATAATGTCTTAGGCATTCATTTCAGTTATTCACATTTTTAAGATAATAATTGGCACCAGCTTTGAAACAATATTTCATATTGTTTGGTTTTCACTCATTTTAACTGTTTGATCTTCTTCCTTTCTTCACTGTTTTCATTTCCAGCTAGCATGATGAGCTCACATGCATTCTCCTACTGGGTTTCACTTTCCTGTTCTCATCTTTCCCCATATTGATTGCTCTATTTTTCCTTCTTTCACCCTCTCTGTGCCCGTCACACACCACCTTTATCTGTCTTGTTGTAGATGAGGGAAGTGGTGGGTTGGGTGAGCAGAGTTTTGAAAGTTAAAATCAGCAAATAATTACTTTCAAAACCTTTTCCTGTTGGACTGTGGAAGGAATGAACAGAAAATGAATTATGAATGATTATCTTGTATCTTAAAACCCTATTTACCCCTTTTTTTTGCCTTCACTTACACTTAGAGATATTTTTTGGGGTTGTAATTTTGTCATGAAATGGGAAAAATGAACGTGAAAGAAATCAATATTTTTGTTTCCATTGCTTTACTTGCTTCCCCTTTCCAATGTTTTCTTTTACTGAGAAAGAATAAACTGGAATAGACAAAGTGTGAACATCTCTAGTGTTCTTATTGAAATGATGGATGGATTCAATCTCTAGTGTTCTTATTGAAATGATGGATGGATTCATTCTGGTTTGATATTTCAGAGGAGATTAGGGAGTGGGATAAACATACACATATTTTGCTAATGTGTATTTTTATTGAATGTGTAAGGTGAGGTTGGTTAGGAGTCCATGCCACACCATGTTGCTGGCTCTCTGCCATGTCCTAACGTCTTGCCAATTTTTTATAGTGATATAAACGTCTGTTTACTGCTCACAGAGGGCTGCTATCAAGCTACTCTCATGTACTTTACAAATCTGTGTGTGTGTGTGTGTGTGTGTGTGTGTGTGTGTGTGTGTGTGTGTGTGTGTGTGTGTGTGTGTGTGTGTG
>JBBPCS010001422.1:0-15118 GCA_037974645.1 Hollardia meadi
TTTAGTATCCTTTATGAGACTGATTAATTGAATCGGCTATCTTTTCCCTTCATTAAGGGTGGTGCCCCGAGGTGATCAAATGTAACTTAGATCCTATTAATTAATATAATTATTATATTTTAATTATTATGAGCTATTTTTGATAATTATTAATTATTTCTGATAGCCAAATTTAATCTATTAGTTGTCACCTTGTGTCCCAACGCGTCCGCATTTTAGACATGCAGAAAAATGACAGTCAGGTGACTTTCGTCATGTGACATTTGTTGTTTTAGTCACATGACCTACGGTCGCAGTTTGGTAAAGTTTAGGCATAAAAATGACTTGGTTAGATTTAGGGAAAAAACATAATGGTTTGGGTAGAAATCAATTATGTATGTCACGTAACTTACGATACTTATGTGACATGAGTTCGAAACATTATGTCACTTAACTTACAGATATGAATTAACACCGGTCAATATCAATTTTCGGTTTCACACGGGATAGCACAGATCCTTGGTCAAGGTCCACTGCTTGATTCTCATTCACCACCCCAACCTCCTCTTTCTTGCTCTTTATACTACGTCATTTATATTTTTTTGTCTATTCTATTCACGCCTAAAAATTCGTGAGAAAAGCCTAATGTGGACAGCGTTAAATGACACCCGAAAAGCATAAAAATGTGTTTTGATAACATGTGAAATGCCTTAAGACACTGTTGTTGTTTTTTTACTATAACTGAATTGTTATTCATAGACTGGACTGTATGGACGTGACTCTCCGTTTTGGAAAGTTACAAAAACTGTCAGATGCAGTTACCACATTTCCGATATTGGAATGGTGACGGGGGAGGGGGCTTCAGACGCTGCTAGACAATAAGACAAGCACTTCACATTCTAATGCCTTCACAGTCAGCAGATATCAATTTTTAAATTACCTAACAGGTGTTAATTGTATAATGGAGAGTCTGAACAGGAGGCATTTTTCAGGCATCCATTGATTGTGTGTTGGGCTCTGAGCTCTACCAAAATGCAGGAAACTAAAGCCAAAATGTCTGCTGGGGTCCGCGTGACATAAATGAGTCATTAGAGGGTGTACATGTAGGCTCTGTGACGTCCGCTTACCTCCAGTTTCTTGTATCTGCATGGACAAGTCTGCTGTGCTTACAACAAGCCACAGAATACATCTGTGCATGTGTTGAATGCGTCCTGCGAGTGAACTCCAGAAAGTAGTATAAACAGAACTGCTATGCGTCCATGGTGTCTGCAGCTGTCTGCTGCTATACATGTATGCATTCTTTCGGTAGCGCATTCAATGCTGTGCCTGAAGACATCAAGTGTAGACACAAAGGACTGAAGCTGCTGCTGTTGCCCCGCTAGCGTGCTGCTTTTGCTACTCCCCACCAGTCAGAGAGGTTACGTTAAGTCTTGAAGAAATCTACTGCAAATCTTGGAAGACTTCATTCTTAAAACATCTACATGTCCTATGCTCAGGATGACGAAGAATCTTCACCAACAAACAGTCCATGTGTGTACATATGAATAGGAGAAGTTTAATACTGGTTCTTCTTGGCATTCAGTTTGATGCAGGCTTGTTGGATGTCAACTTTAAGTTCACTGTGGAGTCCCATATCAAAAGATAATCAGAGTTGTAATTATCAAGACAGACCGCTGTATCTTCTAGGGAACCCTGTGTCAAATTTAGAAGGGTGCCACAACTCTCTAAAGTACTCTTAAAGGCACCATTAACCATAACTTCAATTCACGACTGCATCTCCCTTAACTAATATTAGTAATTTAAGCCCTATTAAGTGCTAAATATTAAATGTAACAAGCTAACTTGCCTAAAGTGCTTTTGCCAAACTGAAGGATGGCTAACTGCTGTGAGTACCCAGCGCTCCATAGAATTTCCTTTTGAAAAATTAATGGCATTAAGGAAACAGTCGAAAACAAACTCAAATATATTTTGTGAATCGACAAGAAGTTGATGTTTAATATGTGAGTTTAGTCAACATTTAATTTACACCATTTGGCTCCAGGGGACTAAATGTTGCTGAGTAGGCTGAAGTATAGCAAAGGAGATTATCAGAGCTGTGTGTGTAGAATATAGAAGAGCTGCTATGGGCTGCAAGGCACATAAATGGTTGTCATGTCAATTATGCTTCCTTGGCAATCAAATTTTAATAAAAGTACATTACATTAGTACAGAATAATAAATTGTGGGGACAAGTGGTGATTAACTGTATTTTTATTATGATAGAAGCAGTGCCGGCCAAAGAATGTAATAGTGAGGGGACAGTGACAAAGAGATAATAAGGCAGGTAAGACGGGTAGCTCCTATAACAGGGTAGAAAGTGGTGGAGGAGAGATAAAGACACCCAGTTGTTACTGCTGCTATTGCTGGTTATCTGTTTAGCAGTGTGGGACAATTATCGGTGAGACACCTGGGAGACAAACCACTGTGTTTATCAGCGCCATCAGCTCTGAGGTACAGGTGTATCCATACGTGTCAGAGGCAGTCTGGGCACAAAACGTTCCCCAACAACATCATTTATACTTCTGATAAGTTCCACAAAAATGAAACGGGTCTTATCTCAACTTGGATTCTGTTTCATCTTAACTTGCACCCAAACTAATGAAGCAAAGCCTGCAAGATAGTACAGGCAGCTACACTCACATGGCATACTGTACTTTTTGCTACAAAGATTCAACATAGAACATACCCTTTTGATTATGTATGGTGGACTAAAGTGGTCAGTCCTACCTCCACCTGTAGGCTCTAGAGTCTACATGGGAGGGAGGGGGGTAATTATCGTCACCCCCGTACATCTTTTTCATTGGAGTAAAAGCCAACCAACCAACCGCCAGCTCATTAATTACAGATGTGGAATTGGGATCAACATTAAATTTTTATCAAGTCTGGAAATCCCTCAAGTGAGGAACAACATGGAGCAGATTTTGCTATTCTATCACTAGTGTGGATTAAAACGCCTTAGTTTGTTCTTGAAGTTCATACTTAAACAAGGCTTTGCAGTTACTAAAATCTATAGGGTTCATCCTCTGGGGAGTATGAATATGCCCAGTAACTGTCATGGCAATCTGCCCCAAAATCATTTTTCCTGTTTGTGACAGGTAATATACACACTTAAATTTTACACAGCATATGATCCATACACTAAAAGATTGATGAAGGCACAGTAACTATAGGTGTTTTCGGATTATGATTATGCTCGGTTCTGATTTGCTGCCAAGTCCATTTTTAATTAATTTAAAAAAAACAAAACAACGATAACCACGTTTGTGATACTCATTATCTCTGACTAGGGTTTTAGGTTTTGTCGAGTCAGCTCATTTTTACTTTCCTGTTAGCTCTGTCTTTAGCTCTCTCTACTGTACATGTTCAGGTTTCTTCACCAGCAGTTGTCAGTATGTCCGTTTGGTGCTTTTTGTTTTGTCTTTCCTTGAAAATAGTTCCCTGCTGGTGCTGCTGGAAATAAGGTTGAGAGGAGTGGAATTTGTGGAGGCGAGCTGTGCAAGATGTGCTAAAAGAGGCAAAAACGCCTCTGCAACTCTGATGAAACTGCAGATTTGGTGGTAATTCTCAGTGGATGTATCACCACAGACTACTCCTTTCACATTTAACATGTGATCCAGTATTACTAAAAAATATTGATTAGGCCTAGTGGAGCTTCAACTGCAAAATCTGACATAAATGGAGGCTGACTTAGTCCAAACCTGTCTGGCCAGATCCAAATGATGATGTGCACTATAAAGCAGACAGTGTTTCCCACAGGATTTTGTGAGACTATGGTGGGTGGCCTTTGGACCATCTAAGGAGGTTTGGAGCATGGTCCCCAGGAAGAAATCTTTTTAATTTTAAATGCATCATTCTGGTGCACTTTGTGAACAAGATTGGAGGCTAGATCATAAATAACATGACCATAAATAAGAAATTGTGGAAAATATAAAATGTAGAAAATAATAAAATATAACACTGAGCTTTGGCTCTGCTGCCTGGTAGTATAGCTGTGCAATGGCTCTGGCTAGTTTACAATGTAAACATAAGCCTATAGTCAGTAGTAAATATCAATCCATTGCTTTCCATCTTGCATTAGTCCAGAATTGTAACTAAACCCTGGCTGAGAGTCTAGGTAGTTGTTTTAAAATGATATGTGCCTATGAGGAGTGTCATTACTCCCACATATTGTCTGTTCCCCACAGACATTAATGTTACTGCTGGAAAGCTCGAGTTTCATGTCGCCCATGTGCATATGAACGCATTTCACTCTCATTTTGTCAGCACAAAGTCACAGAACACAACCCTGGAGGTGGCTGCAAGGCACAGACCAACAGAGGTACTGCCCAGCTTAGCAAGACAGACAGAAGAGAGATGCACTGCAAGCTAACACATCACAAAATGCTTAATGTTAATAATTTGTTGACATCAAACACAAGTTTACCTGATAGCTGTTCCTGATAACTCACTGGGTTTTTTTCTTCTCTCTTTTCTTGACCAGAAGGAAAGTTTCACTTTATCCTCTCATTGAAGTTGTAAACATTGACACCCGCTTTGATAGGAAGGGGAGGTGAAGGCCGTAGTGAGTGTTTAGGTCTGCCCTCCTCTGCTCGGAATGTGATTGTGTGTGAGAGTGTTAGTGTGTACAGCAAACAGCATAGGGCTAACTGACTAAGAGTGAGAGATGCTTTGCTGAAGCAGTGACGAGATCTTTAATGTTATTATGAGACTACGGCAGACCGCCACAGTCTAGGTAATTAATGGGAAACACTGAGTATAACTTTAAGATAGTAGCAAATGTTTGTTCTGCCAGACCATGTCCTCAGAGATAACTATAAAACTGTAAGTAAGGTCTGTATAAACATGTTGTCATATACCAGAGACTGTACAGCACTTTCTTAGGGACTGGCAGCAGTCCCAGGCCCTCTTCAAACCCTGCACTACACTGAGCAAAAGTAATAAAAACCTTGTGTGTTGTCAACAATAATAACAACATGGACAATGAGTCTCAGTGACCTGCTTTGCATGTATTCTGCCCACCTTGGGAGCAGAGATAAAGCTGTCACTGTGTGGTAGTTTAAACAGTTCAGACAGGGGTACCTTGAACTTTCTTTTTCTTACATGAGCTATTGTCCTTCTACTCGAATAGGGGCAAAAAACTTTGGGCTGGTTCAATTTGTCAGGCCAAGTTGGCAGGATATTTAAATTGGTTGGACGTAGAGGCATATATCAGTGGTGACACCCAGAGAATAATAGCAGTGATTCATGTGAGCAGCTCTCTTCCCTCACATTTCTTTATCTCCCATTTCTCCGGCTCTTGTCTCTTTCGCTCCCTCTCTGCTCACGCTCCTTCAAGCAGCTCTCCCCGTCCCCTCCTTCTCATCCTCCTTCTCTTTAATGGTCCTAACAGAGCTAGTGTGTCATTAAGAGAGTGAAGATAAGGTCTGCTTGATGAAATGGAGGGGGTGACTGATTGGCTGGCTGGATGGTCATGGAGACAGATTGTGCCTTTGAGATTAGAGACTCCTCTCTGTTGTGTTGGTAGAATGATCAGTTACGATACAGCACACGCATCCACCTGCACATTTACCCATTATTATTTTAACTAAATGAACGAATTTACCCAAGGTCGCATTCACAGCTACACTACCTTTTGTAGTTCAGTCACACTCTGCAGTGTTTATTCCTTAAATGTGGTTGCTTTTGGGAGAGTGAAAACATTTCAACTTCCACTCACACAAAGCAGAGATCCAATCCTGAAGTCGCCAAACTGGACATTCTCCATTCCCCAACTGCCCCTTGAGGTTCTGTCCATGAAAATCACAAACAAAATAGGTACAACCTTGACGGAGCCCAATGAGAACATGCTTGACCCCAAGAAACATGATAAGCTCTCTCCAAGCCTACTGTGCTTATTAAGATGGGTACACTCACATGATCCATCTCGATTCCTTGCAAGAGCAAAGAGGTCTACTTGTCCATGACCAGGACAGAAACCTCATTTCTCCTTCTGAATTTGGGGTTTGTTTGTCCGCCTGAGCTGGACTAAAAGTGACTCAAAGACTTTTATGGATTGGTGTCTTGGGAACAGAGAAAGCTTACCTGGATAAGGAGACTGGACCCCCTGCTAGAGCCTATCTGGAAGGTTTGTTGATGGAGATGGCTGTTGGCATCAGACCGTCAGAGCTGAACTGAGGACGAACCACAGTCTCCATTGATTTTCATGTATTTTGTGCAAAGCTAAAGTTAGATGGCTGACCATCATCTACCCACTGCCCATTTGAATTACTTCGCAGAACATTTGCTAAAAAAAAATCTCTTTCCATTAGAATAGCAGTGTGTTATTTTTGTTTTCAAAGTCTGGTTGTTGTAATTCAGCTATTTAAATGGACACAATCAGACAAAAGACAAAAGGCAATGCTGTGTTTGAAAACAAAACTAAAGTCGTGGTCACACAGTAGCTATTACTTTAATTGTGTCATGGCTTTGTATTGTCTTTATATAGAGGTCAAATGTCTGACTGACTCCCTCTCTGTTTGTCTCTCTATGTCTCTCGCCCTGTGGCAGGCCGGCTCCTAAGGCTTCGTCAGAGCAGGGAAGCAGCAGTGACAAAAAGGAACGTCCCATGAGCACCATGAGCGAGGCATCAAACTACACAGGTGGCTCCGACTACAGCACCTTCCCTGGCAGCCCAGCCACCACCCTCACTACCGGCACCACCACCTCCACTTCATCCACACGGGTCAGTGTCCATCCAAACAGTCCTTAAATCTTAAGCATAGCTCCGGTGAGCAGTTAGGTCACCATTCTAGATCAGGGTTCATCGTAACATTACAGCTATCAAGCATCATTGACAGACAGAGGCTAACTTACCCAGATAATACTGTCAGGCTATTCAACACGTTCTCATCCTATGTTGTTAGACGCTTTGTCATGCGCCCACCATGTCTCATCCAGATACACAAGATACCCTTCAGTGTCTGTGTGCAACACACAAGGCATTCCTTTAGCATCTTATCCACACGCACAAGGTCACTTTGTTTAAGTTTAAGCTCAAAAAGCCACCTTGTTAGGTTTAGGAAAAGATCGGTGACGTTTGGTTTCACAGGGGATGTGAACTCCAGTTTCCAGGGTGAAAGTCGTGTGTGCAACCCACCACTCAACCTCGCCCTCCACCCCTCTAGGGACTTTGTTGCGACAGTGTGTTGTGCAGTTGCTTTGATTGTCTTATTAACCCATGCAAGTGGTATGAACCTAGGTATGAAAATGTCAGTCTATCTGTCAGTTGGTATAACGCTTTGGTCCAGACTAATTTGTCGAGATGAATTCTAATTACTTATTGATCCATTGACTTTTCGAGTAGTGCCTCCAGCAGGTTAACAGCCGTATGGTTCGGCAAAAAAGCTTTCCCAGATGATGAATCCTAATTTGATGATCACATGATTTTCCCTCCTTCTATTGGATGGATTGCCATGAAATCTGACAGATTTATATTCCCCTCCAGATGAATTGTGACAACTTTGGTAATTCCCTAACTTTTCATTCAGCAACATCATCAAGTAAAATTGCTATTGATGCAAAACTATCAGCTTGATGAGTATCAGAACACCACTATTTGCAAACTAAACTAAACTCACATGCGCTCTTGGTCAGGATACACCATCCTTTTTCTTAGCAGCTTCTTTTGCATAATTCATCTCTTAAACTTAGAGTTCTCACACAGGCTGCGTGATTTGACACCCATAGCAAACACTAGATATGCAGTACAGACACATGTTCCAAGGTATGGTGCCCAGGATGTGTGGAATGTGATATCCTTTCCACTTTTCTGGAACGCTGAAATACGTCGATGCTGGGAATGTGAATTCACATCAAAGTGTGTCAACGGTTCAGAGAAGCAGAACTTTTATCACATTCAGCACATTCTTGATGGCACGCCCAGTGTGTGCTTTGGTTGTCATGCACACAAATGTGTGCTGAATTTTACAGAATCTTTTAGGAATAGTTCAACATTTTGGAAAATGTGCTGGGAGCCATAACTTCCTGGAGTCTGTGCCGGTTATGGGCAGTTGTTCAGAGCCAAGAAATAGTCATGTAATAGGCATGTAATCCTTCGTAGCATGATGATTAGTAAGCTTTAGAGTTGGCTGTGGCTGCTGATTGTTGTCTTGTATTTAACGTACAGGCATGAGACTGGTATTAATCTTCTCATCAAACTCTCAGCCAGAGAGCAAATAAGCATGCTTTAAAATGTCAAACTATTCCTTTAAGATAGTCAAATGTGAAGTGGATTATACAAACAAGCAGCTGTTCAGGTTCAAGAAGTTGTAATTATACATTCATTGATTAGCATACTGTATTGATAATTGATGGAATGATTGAAAGGCATTCATCGAAGTGACACACACATTAAACCATCAGCACAGCCCCTTAACACCCCCGGTCGAGTTGATTTGTTGTTCCCATAATGCTGTGCTGGAGGTCAAACTCAGGCCATTTATAATTGTATTATGCTGAGTCGTCACTGTACTCAGTGACTGGAATGTGTCCATGTTGTGTCATTACCTCTCATTTCAGACTGGGTATGAAACAGGCTACCTCAGCTGTATTAGCAGCGAGCATGTCATCTGCACGGGTCACTGCGCTGTTAGATCGAACAGCTTAGTTAACGTCACCGACTCGCAGAAAATAAATATTCATGTGTGGATCAAATCAAAGTTCAATGCTTTCATGAATAAGTAATGCCTATACTGTTATTACTTATGCTTACACTGGCCAAAAGAAAGTGAAACACAGCATATCTTCATGTATTCATGAGAAGTCATTATTTATAAGCAAGCTGTATGGTCCTGCTCCGTGCCTTGCCTGAGAAACGTTTAAAAAAGAAGCACACACCGACTGCCTATAGAAGAAGATGTATTTTAGGTAAAAGGTCAAAAGAGTCATGAAGAGGCTGCTAAAATTTTTAGGATATTTTGCAGTGTAAATAGTTGAGTTGTGCACGTTTGCCTTTTCTTAAAATGCCTCAGTGACAACACGCACGCAAGTTCTGCCACATAACAAACTTGTGCCAAAGCAAAGTAGGTCACACATACTGTAGCTACAGCTTGATGATATTGACAGAGATGTAGGTTTTTGATCTGGTTGCTAATGCTACAATGATATCTCAGTCAATGGTGAGGTCACAACTCTGTTGTGGAAGGCACTTTTCTCAACATGACACGAGGCTGAGCTCCATGAAGAACTGGTTTTCCCAGTTTGGTGTGGAAAAACTTGACTGGTCTGCACAGAGCCCTGACCTCAACCCCATCCGACACTTTTCGGATGAACTAGAATGCAGAATCTGAGGCAGAAAAAGGTCACCAGTGAGCATGAGACAGCGATACATTTCTCCTAAAACTGCATTTGGTGTACAAACTTAATTTGTAGGACAGGGTGCCTGTGGGCCGATATTAACTTTGGAGTAAGGGTATCCCCCAACGCCATAATTATCTACAGAAAATTTCATGGCAATCTGGCCATTAGTTTCAAGTGTAAAACTGCCTATAGAGGAGAAGTTGTGTAAAAAAATAAAATAGGGTGGGGAGCAGTAGTCCTCACTATACATTCAGATATGCTGGTGGTGCCAGAGGGTCACCAAGAAATTTACAAAGCTCTAATGAGGACATGCATAATATAACTATAGTAAATGGTTCAATGGTAATTTCATTCTGTTTGTCTTTAATTTAGAGTTAACCAAAGAACTCCCTGTATCTTTCTGCTGTTGACTGACATAAAAGAGATTTTTTATGCTGCAGCGCTGCTTTTTTCACTAAGCAAGCGATGATGTATGGGGGATATGGAATATGCTTTGTTTAATGAGCTGAATACATCTGCCATTGTTGTTGCTTTTTATAGCTGCTTGAAAAGCTGCTGTTTTAGTATATGAGCTGGTTTACAACCAATACACCAGACACATCACGTCAGACTGTTGTACTGAGAAAAGCTGACATTTGGGTTATTTTTTCCTCTCTCCGCATGTCTGGATTTCTCCCTGTTGTGATCTCACTGTAGGAGATGCAAGATGGAAACACAAGCACAATCTGGACTGTTTTTATGCTTAGAAATTGTTTTGTGTGACTTACTTATTCAAAAAATATACATACGATATCTGTAATGTAAATGTTTTTTTCTGTATATGTTGAATATACTGTATCTCTATCATTTATCACCACTTTTTGTGTTTTAACAGCCTTCTCGGTCTTCCAAAAAAATTCACAACTTTGGAAAGAGGTCCAACTCCATCAAGAGGAACCCCAATGCCCCAGTGGTCAAAAGCAACTGGCTTTACAAACAGGTACAGGAGTCAACGTAAAGATTATGAGATGTGTTTGATGTGTTGAGTTTGTGTGGGACAGATGAAAGACAGGTGAGGAATCTGGCCAGCAGAAAATAGGAATGGTAAAGAGTGTGCACGGTTGAACATGCAATACAGAGAGTATTATTATTATTGTTCACTGCAGATTACTATTCACTTTGGAGTTTTTCATGTTATAGGACGACATCTTCATACATAGCTGACTAGCTACATCAATGACAAATAGGGAGAGAAATACAGTATGACAAAAAAAGTATGGGTCCATACCCATACTTTTTTAGTGAGATGACACAGTGAGATGACACAGCTGTATTCTTTGTAAATCAAAATATGTTGAGGGATATATGTCAACATAAGTCAACGTGTCTTCAGACGTCGTGAAAAGCTGTGAAATTGTCAGTAAGCTAACTATTCAGCTCCTACAAATAAACAGAGAACACAATATCAGGCTAAATGAGTTTACTGTTTGCTGGAAACATGGCGTCCTGCTGCAGCCAAAGTGCTGTGAGGAAATGGGAGGATCCTGTTCATGCTGCAGGGCTTGACTTGACATTAGCTAACCTGGCTTGAGGCACAGCTTGTTCTCATTACTTTTCCACCCAGTTGCTGTAAATTGAGGGTATTTCTTCACCCCACAGCAGCTCTGCTAAAAGCTGTGAGTGTGGCTTTTAGTTCAGTTAGAGCCACTGTCAGTAACCTCCATCTCAGTCTCGGCCCCTGTGCCGCCACTCACTGTATTCACATTGTGATCAACATTGATTAACTTCACACCAGCAAAACCCTTTTGCCTCCCCACAGACCCGCCAGGCAATGTGTTCTCTCACAGAAGAAATGTCATCAGTGCCCAAAGCTCCGAAACTCAGGATCTGTGGCCAAACTTGACACATTGGAAACAGTGCCAAAGACCCCCCAAAAAAACTTGTTATTGTCACTGCAGTCATTACGGCACCAGGGAGGGTGTGGAGAAGAAGAACCAGAGCAGCCGCACAGAGAACAAAGCACAGGCCTTCGCCCCGAGCACCACAGAGGCAAATTTGTCACTACATTATGAAGAGATAAAACAGAGCAATTTGTCTCAGAGGAGGAGATAGAAACTGGTTAATAGAAGCAGCCAGAGGGAGAGACAGCGAGGGTGTCAAGAGAAGGGAAGTGAGGGGAGATCAAAAGAGAAGAAAAAGTCTGTGTGTGTGTGTGTGTGCATGCGTGTGTGAGAGGGTGTATTGTTCTCTATAAAAGCTAAACTTTGACTGACTGACTGATGGTCTGTGACCTTCGACCCCTGCAGGACAGCACGGGCATGAAGTTGTGGAAGAAGAGGTGGTTTGTTCTGTCCGACATGTGCCTCTTCTACTACCGCGGTGAGCACACACTCATGCACACACACACACACGTGCAAACACATTTGTATGACGCAAGCTGTTTAATTAAATGTGTGAATTTTTTAATCAAAAGCAATTCTCAGTGGGAGCAGGTGTTTTGTTCAAGAACAATTCTAGAAAACACATTCACCATTTCGAGGATCATAGACACACAGATATACAGCTTGCTGTTCATTTTGTAAATCATGGTCCCACTGCAAGTAAAACGGGTAATAAAGCAGGGTATGTAGTGGGACGTGGCTACCTTGTGATTGACAAGTCGCTACCATGGGGTGTCCTTTGGTTCTCAGTCAGATCCAATCAGGATAGAGGAGCAGCAATATGTATTCTCCCCAGTTCCACCCTCTCATCCAGATATAGTCACTTCTGGCTCCATAAAACCTGAAGGGTGGACAGTGCTGTTTGTGCAAAGAACCAAAAATTATTGATGTATTAAAAGTACATTTTCTGCACTTTGTCTGGAAATTGTTCTGAACCATTGGAGAAACACTTTTTTTTATGATCACACTTTATGTTGTTCTTATTTTCCATTTGTCACCAGTCAATGTAACATTACAAAGCATTTACAAAGCAACAAAACAGATTCTAAATATGCTATATTTGAGGGTCACTGGTGTTATGTAGCCATACTTTGAGTTTGGATTATCTGCCATATTAGATTTCCACCTCCAACGCAATGCAGTGGAGGTTAATGTTGATTGTGATGCGCACATCTTTGAAAAAGTACTGTTTAATTGAACATGTCACGAAGCTCATATAGCTTCAGCAAGGTGGCATAATAAGCAGAAAACCTATATGAGACACCGTCACACTGTTTGGAAAAATGCTGTTTTTATCTCTTAATCAAAAGCTGTAATATCGGCCAGAAGGTCAAGTGTCTTTGCCAGTTAAAAGTAGTCCTCCTTGCTTTCACCCACAGTTGTGACAACCACGCTGCAGCATCACTAATTTAGAACTTTACATTCACAACAGCTCATCTGTTCCTTCTTCGTTTCTCCTAAACCCCTTTAGAGAGATTTTTTCCATCTCCATAAATTGACAAATTAGCCTCTCCCAGAGCGCAATCAGCAGCCGCTTTCATGACGCACACAAGAGAAAATTGGATGTTTATTGGCTTAGCCAGCCAGAGAGGAGAGAGGGAAGGCGTCCTCGGGATGGACAGTGACGTGCTCGGCTTTCTGATAATAACCTCTTCTTTTTCCATTTATCCGGTGCTTGCTCTATCACTTTCTTCTAAGTACCTTCTGTCGCTCAGGTTGGGAGGTGTTTAGAGTTGTACTTAAATCTTTTTGAATGAGCAGAGACAATAAGCATCCCTCCTACTGCAAATCGTATTGAGAATTCATTCAGTGTCTTTACCTGCACTCAAATTATTCCATTATTACCAGAGAGAGAGACGATGCACTGATAATTACAGCTGCCATGTAAACAAAATAAATAAAGAAGCTTATCTACATGATCAAAATGTGTATCAGTACAACTTGACAAGCAGAGCTGGATTCATCCTCAGTTTAATGAGGGTGCAAAGAATACCAAAATACTTCAGTACTGATATTTTGAAGAAATTTTGCTCAAGTGTAAATAAAATTAATTCTGTAAAAATTAAATCAAAAGTAAAAAGTGTTACGTTTTCAAAATGGGTGGGGCTGAAGAAAAATGATTAGATGGTCCTTCTCTTAATGTGTCTAAAAAACAGGATGTTACCGTGGATCACAGCACACCTTTAGAGTAGCTTAATAAAGTGCATTAACATGTTGTGTTATATGACATTTAGAATGTGCATGAAAGTGCACAGTGACTGAAAAACAAGGGTTGGTCACCAAAGCCAATCCAAAAGAAGTGATTGCAGACCAAGCTGCTTGTCTTTCTCTGCTTCAAGCGGTCTCACAAAAGCTGTCTTTTGATGAACATTTAGTTGAATTTGTCATGTTTCCAGATTTCTGTAAATGTCTGATTTATTTGCACATGTATCTGTAAGGTGAGGCCCTAACTGGCCTGGCGTGCTTTCACAAACAGAAAAAAAAAAACATGCAGGAAATAATGGTCCTCAACTTTGATTCATACTGGATGATGAATGGAGTGTGGTCATTGGGCCTGTTCAGTAGCCTACATAAAACACTGTAAAAACACAGCAAATGCTCAGGCATAGCTGATGTTGTATTATTCAACAGATATTATGTTGGCTGTACAGTGCACCTCCAGGTGACATTAGGTGTCTGTCAATCATTTTTCTGGGAGGAGTCATATATCTGTGTATTCATGCAGTCATCCAATTACTGTTAATGAAAACTAATGAAAGCCACGGCATAATAACATAAAGGAATTCTATGATATTCTGCTCTGATTATATGGTACCATAAAATCATGACTACCAGGCACAGAATGGGTTTCTGCCATCTTTTCCTCCAATGTGTAGGAGCAGCTGCAGCCTGGCCCCCAGCTGCTATTTCCAGCCCTGGATTTCAACTACTTTTGCACAAGAAATAACTTTTGCACACAAATTATCATCTTGTCCAACAATATTATTACCTCGTGGACACATGTTGTTATCTTGAAATAACTTCAGTGAGCAAGATATGGATCTAATATCTTGTGTGCGCGCCAGATCAACACAGATCTGTCTTTTGAGGCGCCACTCATGCCCAAAAGTACAAAAGTAAGTACTTAATCTGGTTGTAATTAACCAAATTATCATTCAATCCAACGTTTATCTCAATCTAAGTGTTCACAGCTGCAGTATATGGAATGAAGACACACTGTGGTCCGAAACCCATTGGAACAAAAATAAGTTTTCTTGACAAACAGCAGTGAACCTGGCGAAGAATCCTGAAATATCAGCTCTGAAACAGGCTGAAAACACCCACTCACTCTTCATTGTATACCTACAGAAACTCTCTGCAGACCAGCTTACTCATTCTTTCTCGCTCATTTTCTGTGTGTTGTGTTTCTCAATAATTCAGCAGCGGGGATGGGGGCCGGCGGAGCTGCAGGGCTCACTGCAGCCTCAGCTATAGCAAACAGCAGCGCTGGCTGGAGGCTCTGTAGGTTTTCGCTGCAGCTGGTGCTCCACACGTGCTTCTGCCTGCACAACCGTGCTGCCTTCAGTTTTAGCCTATAAGCTCCCATCAAAGCAGCATCGTGCCATACAGAGCAAGGAGTGGCCATAAAATGATGCGGTCGTTATTATCCCAACATTGGCTCAGATTGTTTTACATCTTTGCAGGTGTTTCGCTTCTCGAATGTGGAAAACAAAACTCAGGGAGTGAACAGAGAGCCGTGTTTCTGTGTGCCGGAGCCTGAGAGACTGTCCTCAACTGTGTGTGTGTGTGTGTGTGTGTGTGTGTGTGTGTGTGTGTGTGTGTGTGTGTGTGTGTGTGTGTGTGTG
>JBBPCS010001423.1:0-15117 GCA_037974645.1 Hollardia meadi
GGCGCACTCTCATTGTCAGGCTTTGGATTTTACATGTAGGCCTTTTCTTTGTCTGCCCACATGGTGAGGTCCCAACAGTAGATATCTCAGCAACACAATACATAGATGCCTTTGACATAATGCCAACACTGCTGTTTCTACACATTCTGCTGATAATGTTCGTTCAGTTTTTGAACTTTTTAAACTAAAATTATGGCCATATCTTACAAATTGCATCTTTAAGTCCAATCACTAACATTGATGTCCTGAGAATACACAAATATTGTATTGTACACCACGTCTGTACACTGACATCTGGCAGGCCAAATTGAACCTTATGGCGGGCCAACTTTGGCCCACAGGCCCCACTTTGGGCAGCCCTGTGCTAGATTTTGTACTTTGTACATAGAGTAACACATTGCTGCTGCAGAAGGGCATCTATCTGTTTCCTCCAGTCTGTGCCTGATTTTTAACAGCAGAGAGAGCAAAATTGTTTGGT
This sequence comes from Hollardia meadi, assembly GCA_037974645.1. NCBI lineage: Eukaryota > Metazoa > Chordata > Actinopteri > Tetraodontiformes > Triacanthodidae > Hollardia > Hollardia meadi. The sequence continues at coordinate 479 of JBBPCS010001423.1, forward strand.
TCTGTAATTATGCACTTAGAGAATTCAGTGCATGTGATCAGAGGATGTTCTAACTAATTTCACACACAGAGAGAGAGCTTTGCATTTGAGGCTAGATGCATTGTCTCATCTCTCGCTCTCTCTCCAACCTAATTACGCTTTATTTTACAAACAGAGCATCGTAAATAGCACTTATCCCTTTTAATAACTATGGTTCGTTTCCTCTTCAGCCCCCCCAAAAACAGGGCAACCATAGCAATGACAGGAAAAGCAACGGACTTAATGATTGTGGTGGAGGGTATTCTTATGAGCTTGTTAAGCTTTGGAAAGAACACTAAGTGATTACAAAAGGTGCAGGATATGTTCTAGCCTCACCTAACATCGCCATTAAACAGCATGGTAAAAAATACAAAACATCGCCAAACAACAATGTTTGCTGCCATGGGTTGCAGACAAGTAAGTAAAGGTAAGTACTTGTATTTAAACAATTGGAATTTTACATAAAGACAATATTAAATCACACAGGCTCTCGTGGAAGCATAGCAACCCATGGCAAAGACTGGGGACTGTCAAAGAAGGCGCTTCTTGCTAGTAATGCAGTAAAATGCCAGTAATCTGCTTCTCTTTGCTGTTGTTGCACTGCAACCTTACTGAATACTCATGAAATATATTCATCTGTCAGCACGTGAGTGTATGTGAGGTGAAAAGCTATCGGGACAGTGGTTGACAAGAGGACTGAAATGTTGTCACCAAAGTAGTAGAGAAGACTGAAATTAAATGGATTTCATTGATTGGCATGAAACAATGTGGAACTGGCAGAATGGACTTAGGAGGACAGGATTTAAGCAACACAAGAGAGATGCCTGAAAATTGGTCTTTGGAAGCATCTCAGACACAGTTTGTACTTATCAGGTTACCCTGATAAAAATAAACATCTTCACAGACTAATCAGAATTATTATTATTATTATTATTATTATTATTATTATTATTATTATTATTATTATTATTATTATTATTATTATTATTATTTATGCCTGGTCAAATTGATGTCATAAATGACAGGAGGCCTCCAAACCATTCCATATATTTTTAAATTCTTTGTATTTATACAAAGAATCAACTGTATTTATACAGTATTTATACCTGTATTTATACAGTATGTTTGCCTCTCCTCACCTGATGGGTGCAATATTCAAAGTCCTAATTCGCAGTGTTGTTTTGGAACATTTGATGTAGACAAACATTGTTCCCAGGCAAATGAGCAGTGCGAGGCAGGGGACTGAAGCTGAACGGCCACTTCTAGCGCTACTGTAGGTGCTCGCTCGTGTTTTGCAGCCATCACGCTCCACGGAAAAGCTGCAGACACAAGCTGTTTTCTAGCCTGATGAGTAGCAGGGAGACCTATCAGTGACACACAGATCAAGTGGCGTAGGGGACACACCAGGGACCAGATGAAATGACCCGAGCTATCTCAACGTTTTTGCAAAGTTAATGAGCTGATACATGAAAGCACAAAGCATAAAAGGACATACAGAATATTGGCATCTAGATTTGCTACGGTAGTGATGATGGATTTTAATTGTAGGTACCATTCTGTCACACAGGTATTAAGATGGATATCTTGAGACTAGATCCTGTATTTTATCCAAATCTCCCCTTTGAATTATACTTTTTTTGTCTATCTTAGTCAGAGGGGTTTTTTCCCCATTCTGCACAGCTACTCAGGAGAAAAATGTGTACTGCATGTTAAATGTGTTGTGTTAATAGCATAATATATTTATTTTGTAACAATTTTGAATTTATTAGATGGAATAGCCTACTGTTCAGATTCAGATTCAGACAACGTTATTGATCCCAAGAAGGGCAATTCATTTGCAACTTATCTGCTCCATACATACAACTCCATGCATAAAAATACAAACAGCAAGATAGTTATAGGTCAGAGGAACAGATCAACATACAGTATGTTGGTCAATATAAGAAAAAAACAAGCATCAGGCATCACTCTATGTAAATGAAGACCTTATTTTGATGCAGCCATTCAAATCTTGTATAAAGCAGTATCCTTCTATCAGGCAGATCAGTCTATCACACTGAGCCAATCAGCATCCTGCTGCAACACAAAAGCCACAGACTCTGAACAACAACCTCCAGCTTTCTCACTGAAGCCTCCTTCTATAACTCACTGACAAGGTTCAAATTATTGGAGGGATTGTGGGGGTCTGACCCTCCTAATTAAGACTTTGACAGGTAAAAATAACAGGTAGACAATACCATTTCGTAACCTTGATTTGTGTTGAATGCATGAAGGCATTGTTTGTAGACCTGGATATGACCTCAGCTGCTCAGCATTGCCTCCAGTTTTGACCAGTGGCTACTTGAAGTATTGCAACGGAAAATTCCCCTGAGGCCCAAAAAGCGTCTATAAAACTGTTGAGAGGACTCCTCAAACTGCAAACAAGGTCAATTATGACGCTTTCTATTATGAATTTTTAATCCATGTTGATTATATATTTGTAGAAATTTCCTCAATTCGAGAAAAGCTATTTAAAAATCTCTCCAACTCCAAAGTAAACCTGGAAGCTAGAAAACCTATTTTGGCCTAGGTGCAAGGCAAGCAATTTTCCTTAGACTGAATAAATGCCATCTTTGGGTTCGGTATCTACTGTACTTTTATGATGAATCTATGGATGAACGTCTTGTCTGCCTGCCAGTGGTTCACATCCTCATTATGCTTGCATGAATTGTGCAAGTACCCAACTAGTTTAATACACTTTAGTTTCTTAACTTGAGAGTTTCTGAATTAGATTATGTCAAATGTCTCTGGATGAATGCTTACTAAATTCAGCTAGCAGTGCCTATGGCTTTACATTTCATTACCAATGTAAAATGTCATATTATGTTGTGTGATCAGTTGTGTGAACATATTATTATATTTTAATTGCCTTTTCTGTGGATGTGGGTTTAGTTGGTCTATTGCTTTTTTGATTATTAGCTTCTATGATAAGCACTCACTTGTTTTTACTCAGGAATGCTGGAATATATCCATTTGGGAAATTTAAAAACATTAAAATACATATGTACAGAGTCCTTTCTTGTTGATGCACTATTTTCAAGGTAAGAAAACAGCTGATAAATTTAGTCTCTGCCTTTTAGTCAAGCACAGTCCTAGATGCTGTAGGATAGTAATACATCTGCCCACCTTGTCTTTGGTTGTTGAACAGCATTGTGTGGGTCTGTGTTGGAGTAAAAACGATGGTCTGCTGTTACTGTGTGATTGTGGGTTTCACTTGCTGGCTGTTTTGCTCTAGAATACTTTGCTGGTGACCCATGAATAAAAAAGTTGTTGTGTGGTACATATCTCCCATGAGCTGTTCCTGAGGACCTGGGTTCAGTTGTGCTGCACTGGGTCCCCTTTACAGATCCCATCTGTTTCCAGTGCAACCAAACAGACACACACTGTTTTAGTAAAGACGTTTTTCCATTGAAACAGCATGAGTAGTTTTTGACGCACAGGAGGACAGAGCGTTACCCTGAGGAGATGAAGGTGTCAGTGCTTGTAGTCTGCAACTCTTTATCTTACAGCTCACTGTGACTACTACTTCTTGTTTCATTCTTCCTTGCCATAAAACCATGTAAAACTGATTTGCTGTCAAAGAATGACGAAAATGACTGTTTGCTTTGTAGATGCATTTATTATGAACAATTGCAGTCAGCAATAACCTCAGTGACAAAGAATTATTGTGATTTCCTGTGGCTGCTTCACAATAAAAGCCTCTCAATGTTTTGTCAGTTGAATACTTTTAATTTGAAGCAGAAGCAGTGTTTGTTTTGCATCAATTTATTACAGCTCTGATGCAGCTGTGGGAGCATTAACAGTGAACAGTGAGGCTGATATAAAATTAATAACAATAATACTAGATTACCTAAATGCATGTTTCCTGTGAATTCATTGAGTGAGTGAGTGAGTGAGTGAGTCAGTCAGTAAGTCAGTCAGTCAGTCAGTCAGTCAGTCAGTTGATATAATGTGAGTGTTTCTGTTCCCTTTAATCACTTGTAGGTGTATTAGAGAGCAATGCTCCCTGCAAAATGAATTGAACAACGCTTCAAGGTGAAATAATAAAAAATAAATACATAAATCAGAACCAATATGAAGGCAAAATAATGAGAATGAAGTCCTGTATTAGAATACACTGTGTGGAATTATTGTATTACATTATAAGTAGCTGTGGTACAGAAAAAGTGCATTTTTTTCATGATTTGTGTTTGTCTTTTGTTCAGTGTTAAGAACAGGCAAATATTAAATAAAAATTCCAACCATCAAATTAGACAGGGGTTCTCAACCTTCTGTAACGTAAGGCCCATTTCTGATTGTCAAAACATTTCCCAAATAAATGCCACAAAGATTATAAGATGACCAAAAATTTTAAAAACAAAAATAACTTTGGATGTGTCTTTCTTTCTAATAAACATCTGTATCAAACTGTGAATCTCTGATGAGAGCAGCTAAAGTACAGTGGAGCTGAAAACAAAGACAATGACAGTGAACAAAGATTAATGGCACAAGGAATCTCTACTGAGTGTGCTTATGCAATATTGAAAGCTTATCTATAATACAATTCCCTCTGTGCTGTGCAGTGCATTAACTTTAGGGTGAGACAGGTTGACACAAGCAGATTGAAGTAAATGTGTAGATATTTCATAATTTACAACTTTTCTAATGCATAAATCATCTGCTTAAGTTGTTACATTGCATCACGTAGGTTGTGTTTTGATTTAAGGCAGTGCAGCCTGCCAAATGATCAAATTTGAGTTTAATTTTGCGTGATGAACTGTAGCCTCGCTCCAAGATCTTTCTCCCTAAATAAACTTTGCATATACTGTATGGATCCCACTCATTCCCTTCAGTGCTAATGGGAGATAAAAATGCAACTAAGTATTTAAGATAATCCAATTCTAAGCACTACTTTCAGCCAGCATCTTCTTTGAGATGCAGCAAAGCTTGCAACAAAAGCAAGAGGATATTTTCCTTTTACATTACCAGTTCCCTGCAGAGTCTTGCTGAATGAAGTACAAAGAAAAAGAAGCTGGGTGTCTTAAAAAGCAAGGACTTTAAACAGGGGCGCCGCCAAGGGGTGGCCAGGGGGAGGGGGAGTACAATCAATGTACTCTTTAAAATTAAAGCCGTGCATTTGTCTTTTAAAAAGGAAAAAGACAACAATCACATTCCAAGAGCAATGTATCACCTAACACATGTAAAAAATACATTACACTTTAAAACAGCATTGTTGTGGTTAACTGTACTGGTATTAGTCTATATCAGATAATTAGTAACAATAACTGTAAAATAAGAAATTAAAGTATATCACTATGTGATTCCTTAACTCTCATATTGACATATGTTTTCAAGTAGTCTGTACTATACTACAACAGCATGATAGTATTACAATTCAGTTTACACACATTTTAGTTTTGGTACCATCCAAGATTTTTAACGGCCCTGTCTGACCACCCCTATGAAAACATTTCTGGTGGCACCACTGAGCAGCTTTTTTCTCTTGTGAGACTTTTTTGTAATGTGATTATTTATTCATTAACATTTTTATATTTTTTCTTAATGTCGCATAGGGAATTACAAACTGTTTCATTATACAATCTTGTGTTATATAATGACCACTAAACTTCTTGAAACTTGACTTTAAACCTTTATTAAATCTACTAATATGTAAAACATGTCTTATAGGGGGTAAGGAGTGCCATGTTATCATACAAGAAGCTGATTTCACTGTCAGTATGGTAATAACACATGATAGAATATATTTCATTCCTGCATTGTGTACAGGTTATTCTAAAAAATATAAACCAGTGAAAATATGAAATATTTTGATGAAATACAACAGAAGTGAGTCACTTACTCAGAGATTCAATTTGTACTCGACAACATGTTTCCCCCCTCCCATGACATGATCTAGGGTTGAGAATTATGTTGTTTTATCACAAATCCATACTTCATTATCATAATGCATTTATAATTCAGGCATGGGTCTTATTAATGCACATATTTGTTTCTGAGAGAGACGTTCTTGCATTATAATTGTCTTTGTCTGTGCGGATGAATATTAGAGACAAACCCTTCGGGTCATTGCTTGGTGTCATCTGGGGGAAACAAAGGACACACACACACACACACACACACACACACACACGCACACACACACACACACACACACACACACACACACGATGAAAGGTCATTGTTGCCTGCATGGCTGTTTACACTACACACCACACCCTTTGGCAAATGGCCAAATCTGTAATTCCCAGGCCAAAGCATCAGATCTCCCCATTTTCCACCTCCAAAGGGTGAGTGCATCAGTGAATGCTCAGCTGACTTCTCCTTTACTTAATCACCAACAAAGTGAAGGAAATTTGCTTTAAAGTCATTAATAGATTCTATCCTGCTAAAAACCTAAATCTAAAAAAGATTTAAGAGAGACATTGATGTGAATTGTAGTTTATGTTATGAATGTCCAAAAACTGTTGTGTATTTATTTTGGCATTGCCCTTTGGTGCAGAATTTTTTGGCGAAACGAAACATTTTAAATTCCCAGTCATAAAAACAAAATCTGTTTTTATTATTGAGAATATTGATGAGAGTTTTGTCTTGCTGTAGAGGAATGTGTTGTTTGGTCTTCTGGAAAATGACATTCAGAGAAGATGTCACATGATGTATGTTATTAATCTTATTATTATAATGGCTAAATTCCATATCCATACATGTAAATTTACAGGGGGGAAAAAACATGCTTTATTGCCTAGCAATGAGTTCAAACAATACATTCATTTAACTCAACACTCTGAAAAATAAAAAGCAATTAAAACTGTAACAGCTTGTACTGTATTAAAATATTTTATATAGGTTTGGATCTTCATCCCCCTCGTGTTAAAATGTTTCTTTTTTTCTTCTTTTCTCTATTTTTTTTCCTTTCTGTACATGGTATGTACTTGTACATTATTATTTGTGAGAAAAATCAAGGACTGATCTCTTGTACTTGGTTTTGCTGTTATGCCCTTGGAAATGTAAATACTTTATATGCTCTAATAAAGCATTTGAAGGAGGAAAAAAAAGCCTTTTTCTTTAAAACTGTTATCAACACAAAACAGCCCTAATTGCTGGGCTGTATAATGTATAGTGAGTGGGAAACAATTCTGTACTATATTGAAATTGGGTTTAAAAGTATTTAGGAAATGGCTCTCTGCTTTCACACTCACAAAAGTACATTAGTTAAAGGCTTTTCATTGAAAGCCTGGTCATGAACAGCATTAAATAATCAGTAGAATCCATTAAAATAAAGAGCTGTACTTAAGACTAAATGAAATCTTAGCAGATCAGTGGCTCTGTGCTTGGTTAAAATTACTTTAAAACTTAACCCATATGAGCACCTCCATCACCCAAAGGATAAACAAATGCTCCCATATGTGTCTACGTTCAGTTTATTTAGAAGAAAGAACACATGTGATCATCATTTCGAGGCTGGCACTGGTGAATTTTCCTGAACAGCAATCCTTCTGATTAGGTCGGCAATTGTGCACAATGGCGTACTGAGGAAATCTATGAACATCGACATTCTTTGAAGCAAACACCAATATTTCGCCATAAGGTTAAGAAAAGTGGTCCGCACAATTGAGCAAGAACTTCTGACTGTGGGGCCCACCATGGAAGGGATTCATGAGCTGATGAATCATGCATCCAGTATTATATTGTGACATTAAAAGTGTCCTTATCTGCCGCAGGACACTGGAGAGAAACGCCTGCTGACAGTGCCTTGATTTTACGCGAGTACCCCACTGAGATGCAAAGCATTATGAATACATGCAGCATGTCACTATGACACATATATCTTGTGAATAATAACACTGAGTGTGTGATCAGGTTTTGTGATGGAAAATGACCCATAATGTGCTGAAAAACTGAAATATAACTAAAAACATTAAAATAATAGTCAGACCTACTAATCAAATCTCCTGCACTTTCAGTAAAGAGTTAAGCGACTGGCTCTATTTCCTGTTTGTCAATGATGTTTAATCACTGTAATGCAATTGTACCTTTGCTTTTAAGTGTGCAACTTTACTTAACAAATCAAGTGTGGGTCTACACAGAATTGAAATGGTTTCTATATGAAACACAGGGTGTAGAGTGTCTCTTAATTTAAAACAAATAATTAGTTTTTTTGATATGTAGCAGAACAAATATGATGCATTGACACAAAGGTGAATAAATTGCAGAGGCTTTCAGCAAAGCTAATTTATATATGCATTTTTTTTTTATTTTGTGCGCAGTAACACCACAACTTTCTTTAATTAAAAAAAAGTATTTTTTAAAGGTGTTTATTTTCCTTTATAGTTGGCTCAATTTGTCTAAATTTGTTATATTGTTCTTTGTCTATATAGGTGCACACTTGTGAGTGCACGCACCTTCAGATTGGGTTTTGTGTGTGTGTGTTTATGTTGTCACACATGACTGTGCAAAGGAACTGATGGGTGAGTCAGCCCAAGAGACTAGTCAGGCATGATTAGATGATGTGAAGCTTGGGTCAAGGTTAAAGACTTCTATCATACGTGATTTAAATTGCAGTGAAACCCTCCACACAGTCTCTGCCAACATGGAGTAGATCCTGAGCTTCCTCCCCTAACATGCCTTTGGTTTTATCTGTTTTTAAAGAGACAGAATGGCAGCGACAGGAGGACACGCCATTCTAACAATAATTAGTCAGTAAAATCAAGGCGAATTTTACCCCTTTTCTATCCATGACTTATTCTTGAGTGATTTTTTTTTAAGCAAAGTGAGGTTGTATGTTCGCAGTATCAAAAAAAGGTCCATGTTAGAAAATAGAAAATAAGAGAATTTGCATACATAAATATTAATATATGAGTAATGTACTCAAGCCTTTATTCTTATTTTTATCATTCCATATTTTTGCTCTGTTCTGTATGAAAATTAGCAGCAATTTGTGAGAATAAAATGTGGAGTGGGATGCTCTTGTACAAGCAATATAGATAGAGAGAGAGAGAGAGAGAGAGAGAGAGAGAGAGAGAGAGAGAGACCCACACAGAATGTCTTAGCAAATCAGAATCTGTCAACCAGGGATTAGCAGAATGAACAGAAAACTGACAATAGGCAGCAGCTTATATACTTTGGAAGACAGGATTTCAATTTTAATCCACTATAAATTAGGAAAAAAAGGCCTAAAATACAATCACCACTAGTAGGCCTAAATATCCATACTCCGGAAGCTTATGTTAAAAATGAGAAAGATGTACTGAACACAAGACTTCAAGTGAAAAAACGTGGTTAACACATTAAAATACTGAAGGAGAAAGAACGTTTTTATATGTTCTTATTTTGAGTTTAAAAAAATAAAAAATTCTTATACACTGGCAGCAGGTGTGATGGACAAATACACATATGATTACTGACAAATGAACAATTATTCAAAAGAGTCTTTACCTGAAAAAAGTGACCTAAAAAAAAAGGGAGTTTGCATGACACATTATTGTGCTGGTCCGGTTCATTTTCACACTGACTTTTTACAAATGAACCAAGTGGAGTAAACTTGAAGTTATACAAACTGACCCTAACCCTAACCCTGACGGGTAACTAATTGATTGGACAGTTTTCAGTTTGTTGTCATCCTGCATCATCAGTGCATCATCGAGACTCGTGGGGAAATCAAACTCAAGGACTGACAGAAGTCTATCCAGCACTTTAATGTTTCTGATGTGGATATTTACATTCTTTGGTGTCACAAAGAGCTCATGAAGAAATAAGGTAACCAATTATAACCATTATTAGTATTTGTAGCATTTACGTCCACCACATTTGATGAATATTGACTAACAGGTAGAGAGGAGGCGTCTTGTACAGTAATATTTTGGGGCTTATACTGTAGGATCGCCACCAGATCGCCCTTTTGAATGGACACAAACTGACAAAATACACAGAGCACCATACAATCACAGCAGTTTTAACAGATTTTGACCTATTAATCAGGGAAAATACCCGCGCTGAGGTGTATACCTGTTAACAGGACTATCAAATGATTTGCATAAATATGTGGCCTTTACAGATCAATTAGCTTAAGATTGTTTCCTAACAGTTCACTATCAGCGGATGGATTCATTTGCTGTTTAACTTTTGAAATTATGCTAAAATCAAATACAGTATTTGCTATCATAAAATCCTGTGGTTGGTTCGTTTTCTTTCACATCATAAACAAACCACTCCAAGGTTCGATTAGAAGTGAACCGAGACCACCCTCTTCAAGCGCTCTCGGTCTGATTGTTTGGTCCACACCAGGGTTCGGTTGACAGTTTTCACACCAGCCCAAACGTACCGCACTAACAGTGAAAATGGACCTGAGTTTGTTTTAACTGAACCAAACAGGTTAGGTGTGAAAGCACCCTAAGTGCCCATAAGCATGTCCAGCAGACTCAATATCCAACTTCAGTTCTGTGGGATCCAAAAACCACACAATGCAAAGACTATTGCAAACTCGTTTTCATTTTCGTTCTTGGCAAAATAAAAACTCAGAAGGCCAATAGTGAATTATAGCCCTAAATCTATTTTATATTCCACATGCTCCAAACACATTCACCTTTAGATTTTCAAAATCACAGAGCAAGCCACTTTTTATCCCTGCATCATTTTTTCCCCCATCAGCCATAGGCTCAATTAGCCTTTTGTTCTTTGTTAATAACCTTATACCACTGCCATCTGCTCACAGGCCTAGTAATTCACAGACAGCTGCAAAAATACCACAAAACCATGGCTAGGCAATGAGAAGAAGCAAAAAGGAGTGGGGAGAGGGAATGGTAGAAGTCACGAAAGACTGGCCTTTTGCATAAGGTCTTTCTAATTGCTTTCATACTCATCATTAGTGTAAGCACATGACTGACTGGAAGAAAAACAATAATGTGGAAGCAATGGTGTAAGGGAGAATTGTTTGATTTTATTTTTTCCTTTGTAACTCTCCCATTCATCATTCTTTCATCCATCAAATTAAACCTGAACTACCAATATCAAGAGAGGAGCAGGTGGTCATCACCACCAGCCTGCGTGACGAGGTGATATGGTGTCCAGTCCTGCAGCTACGGGTGAGTCAAACCTGTTCCTCCCAATGCCAGGTATACAGAACAGGCATGTTAGGTCAAACACATTTTCACAACAACACATTTTCCACATTTTCGCCACATAATACCATCACTACAAAATTGTCTTACTGTGGGAGAAAGTTACATCATGTTTAGTGCAGTTTATTCTGTAGGACCTGAACATTTTAGGGGAATACAAATGACCCAAAAAATAAGGTAACATCATTGTATCCCTCGTTCTATAAACGCAGGCGGAGCCCTCTACTGGACTCTATGTGTATTACTCCCCCCCCCGAAAAACTGCCTTAAACTATCATGCCACCTCTTGATAGACTGCTGGTAGAGGGCTCCATCTGTGCTTTAGAACAAGGGTAACCTTACATTCTATCTCACACAGGCTCTGCCCTCTACTGGACTCTATGGGTACAGTGTGTGATAAATAATCGCCGTGCCGCGACCAAAATCGGCCTGCCACACTGAACCTGACCAGCTAGGGGTAACCACGACAGCCCACCTACTTACTATCTCATTAGATTGATCCAAAGAGCCCTTGCATCAAAATGAGGGCTCTCAGGATATCATCCCTGTCTGATTTGGGAACAGCAGTTAGACCCAGCAACACGTGACGCGAGCCCAGTGTGGCTCGAGCCATAACTTGTACCGCCGCAGTAGCAACACCCTGAATCAGATTGTTCATTTGGCCAAAGCTGCGGTCCCAAAAATGACTCTGAGAGGGATTCGGGTGGTGTGTGGCTGAGGCAAAGCCAGCAAGACGCCCAACAATCTCAATAATCAAACTGGAATATTTTGTCAAAAAATATCCCAGCATGTTGCCCTCACGCTGCAGGAGAAGAAGTGGCTTTCCGTCTGCTGACCATCCAGATGACTGTGGTAACAGGAGGGCAGCCGTGGCCTCATCGAGGGGCGCCTGCCAGGAAAGGACATCTCCGTGTGGCCCAGCACCCTAAGAAAAGCTTGCCAAGTTGGTAAGAGGAACCTGGCTCTTTAGAGGTTTTTGCCACAATGCCTCAACACACTATCAGATGTCAGGGAGGACTGGTAACACAAACGCCACTTGCAGGGGTTACTTTTTTCTCCACTTATTAATAGCTTTATAGCACCATAAGGTAAAACACAGCCTCAAATAGCTTCTTTTATGACAGCATGACATGAAAGCTCATAGTGCTGACATGTAAAACAACCCTGATTTCAAATAAAATTTGTTTTCTGACATAAGTCAGCTTTAGACGTACTGGTTTTCTCAGCCAGGCATATCAGGTTCCATTAACATCACTGTGATTGCTAGACCACTTTGGCATCCCTTGCCTATTTGCTTTGGAATTGTATAAAAATGCTCCAGCCTTGCTTTTAGAGTCTCAATGTAAGGGCTTCTTTGACAGATAAAGTTTGATAGTTTAAGTAATTCTGTCCTAAAATAACAGTGCACAGCATGTTTTGATCAATGTTGAAGAAGCACCCTGTCCAACACATATGATTCACTTTTTACCAAGGCTTCAAATTGTGATATTGTTTCCCTTTCTACCTTTTATAACTAACCCCTTTTCACCTGCCTCTCATTTCAACAGAAACTTTGACTGTTAAACTTTCTCTATTAAAACTTACATAACCTATATTTAATGTAGATACTGTCTTTTAATACAAATTTAATCATTTTAGGTGTGGGTGCTAATATTTATTTTTCTCAGAAAATCACACATATTTACATCTATAAGCATTCTGCACCTGTATTTTACATGTAGTCTTAGTGCATTAATTTTTAGCATTACCATTAAAGGGCATTGATTTGACAATGGAGTGATCAACTGTGGCTGTGGCTAATGATACATCAGACCTTGGTCAAATTAAAATAAACTAATTGACATCTGGTCCTTTCAAAGGATGGCTTATAGTCCTAAACGTAACGTCCTGAATGTAAAAGTAGGTGAGAAAGAGTACCACATTGTATCTTGTAAATAACTACTGAATATTAAAAAATAGTGTCTGAGCAGACAATTGCTGCTTTCATTATTAACACTTTGTTTAAGCCTTTGTTGCAAGGTACATATTCCTCTAATAAAGACTTGACAGTTTAAGTATACTTGCTTTCTCAGCAGCATACAGTATATCAATATGTCCCATTTTCTTTAGCTAAATGTGATTCAGTAGGGCTGATTTCTGATAACCTAGCCCTGAAGCAGTGGCTGATGGTCTGAAGAGACAGTCTCCCTAAGGAATCTAATAAAGAACACAAGTATTTTGACCATGTGCCCAGGGTCTGTAAAAAAAAAAAAAAAGTGAAAAAAATTGCAATGTTAAATCTATTCAGTGATGTCTGATTTTTTTCCTTCTGTTTACAACAGATCTATTTTCTGCTTCACCATAGATGGCAACATTAAGGGACATGCCAATAGGTGCCTCTGTTGCAGGCATTTTCCTTTCATTTTCAGCATTGATTTTTTTTTTTTTTAAAGATGGGGTACAAACAGAAAGGTCTTACCTGTGATACTAGAAGGCAGGCCAAAGCTAATATCAGATTGATAAAACATAAGACCTCTAAATGCTCCTTACAAACTGGAAAATATGTCTTTTCTGGACTGTGTCATATTACATTACACTGTACTGTATTGATTCCTGGAAAGGACAATGTAATTCTTAAATTATACATTATAAACAAGTGTATATAAAATAATGAGACTAGTATGCTTCAAGAATAAAAGCTTCAACTGCAGTCACAAGCATCGCAGAGTGACCAGAAGTCTGTAAAAGGCAATCACACACAAAGTGCGATACAGGATTACTTGTTTTGCAAGGTAGCATTCAACAGTAATTGTAAAAAACCATGACTGGTGGAGAAAAGCACTAAAACACTGTTCACCAATGTCTAATACTGTTGCAAATCCACTTGGGTGGTCACACACGTACAAGCGGTAATGCTTTCTCTTGCACTTATTCTTTTCTAAATCCTGAAAAAAAATCATGTCCTTCAGAGGATCATGGTATTCTCTCACATAAGCACTGCACAGCCATCAACCCACCGCCCACTCTTCCTAGGCAATGCTAAAAGCAAACAAATCCTCCTCTACACTGAAGCCAGCCAAAGCAATGCTGCGTATTCTGTGGTTCAAACAGAATACGCACCTTGGTTCTGGTTTAATTTTATACCAAACTGCATAAACCCATAATGGCTACCATGATTTCAACTTTATTTATTATTTAACTTTATTTAATTCTAAAGAAGTTTCAATTTAAAGCGTACACAACATAATTCTATAACAGCACTGGAAAATTGTTGTTGATTGTTGAGGGACAATGAGCAGACAATTAATTGCAGAATGTATTTGTTTTTTTCTTGGAATGAATCCAAGTTGCATTGGAAATAGGTGCGGCATATGAATCAAGTTACACAACCTAATTTTGCAATTTTATACCACTGTTAGGATCCGGCAGTATGCCTCTCTCCCCTCTTGTGGCCAGTGTTGTTTCCCTTCCCTGTGTCTCTTGTCTGTT
>JBBPCS010001424.1:0-15114 GCA_037974645.1 Hollardia meadi
TGACATATCTTAACAACTATTGGATTGAATGTCAAAAAAACATTTGGCACAGACATTCATAGTTCCCAGATGATATATCCTAAGGACTTTGGTGAGCCCCTGACTTTTCCTTCAGTGCAATGATGAGGTACGTATTTGTGGTTTGGATTGAAATGTCATGAAATTTGTTAGGAACATTCATGCTAATTAGCGAAACTTGGCACGCTCACACCAAACTAAGATGGTAATGTGTTAGCATTTAGCTCAAAGCACCACTGTGCCTAAGCCTCACAGAGCTGCTGCTAGCATGGCCGCAGACTCTTTTTTGTTAATATCAAAAATATTTTTTTCCTCCTTCCTGTAAAGCAAAAGGTCAGGGTCACGTCGAAAACAAAGACACTGGAGCTTCTACAGGGTTGATGTCTTGCTCAAGGACACTTGAGAGGGGATGATGATGAAGGCATTGTCTGCCATAATGCAGACTGAAGGAGACAAAATCATCACCCTCATTTTGGTTCTGACTTTGCTCTGATAAAAATTCAAAAGGTGTTTTTTTATTACATACATAGCTCTTATGTAGATAGCATGGTAAATAAAGAAATGATGTGGCATGATATTGTGATGTGTTTGAATGTCTTTTCCTTCCATTGACACAGTCAGACCGTGTCCCTGCTACAAAGCTGAAGGAGAGCCTAATTGGGCTCAGAGAAGAAAGAAAAGTCTTTCTCTTTTTTAACACCAAAGAATGGTGAGGCACTCCAGGGCCAGCATGATTGAATAGCCTCCAGAAGGGATGGGGAGGGTGGGGTGGGGGTAGAAAGTTTACATGTGAGGAGGGGCGGTCATGCTCAGCCGCTCATTAACAAGCTGTCTGATTAAACCCCTCACTAATGACTGTGTCTGCAGTAATCAATAGTATCTGCTCTTTAAAAAGGTCTGTACACACTGAATGGCACGCTCTCCTATGAGCTGCACAGGGGTTATCATGGTATATGCTAATTGAGGATTATGGTGTGTTTCCCTGCACACATGTAGGCAGCTGTGAGCTTCAAGGTAATGGATGGAGTCGGCGTCGATGGGCTGCAGCGCTCTATTCACACAGCTGAGATGTGTTTGCTTGTCAGGGAGCAGTGCAAGCGTCTACGAGCTAGTGATTACAGCTTGAAACAGACAGAGAGACAATGTTTCACAATGAAACACTGTATCTGCAAGGCTGCAGAGAGGAGGTGAGCACAAAAGGTCAGCAGCGGAGATAGCGTAGAAAAAAACAGATCCTTGAAATATTGAAATATAAAATAGATAAAAGGCGATTTTTCTCTCTTCTCATTTCATAACACACATTCTGCCAGACCTGACCATAAACTAATAACATGCTTTGGTTATCACATATTTATTGCCTTTCTTTGATGTGCCTTTAAAGCACATGTTCTTGCGTTATTGATACGTCCACTGTGGGGAAACAGGTGTTCCTTCGACTTGAAAGGGAGCAATATTTTCTAAATGGGCAGTGAAAATATGTTGTCTGTCAGCCGGTCAAAATGAAGCTGTAACTCTGTTGTAAGCAAACTGATGCTGGCAGCATTGATTACCAGTTTGGAGAATGTTGCGTCAATACAATTAACAAAGCATTTAATGGTCTTCAGCTAGTAATTAGCCACAAAAGATGGGATCCATCCTTGTGTCGTTCTGTTTCATTTATAAGATAATACATTGTGATATCCAGCCAATCTATTTAAAGAGATATTTCACCATTTTAGCTTTAATCATGATACTATTCCCAATTATGTAGTGTTGAAATACTGACTTTTTTATGGATTAATGGAAAATGCATGACTAAGATAATATACGATGCATACTAAACCTACACTGAAGCTGTTATTTTCTCTTTGTATTGATGGTTGGTTGTATAGAGATATTCAAAACCTTCCCACATACGTGGACTTGGACTCCCGAGTGGGCTGCCATTTGAACCGTGCACCACGATCCTATCTTTGCAAAATCATCCTGAAAGAGAACGTGTTTGTTGTTCCTTCAGGTTTGAACTCTATGCTGAAGGTCTATGTACTGAATAAAATCATTGTCAGCCCAGTCTTATCCTGACCATTGGTTGCCAAGCAACCCTGCCTCCCAGAAGGCCATTTCTCGAGCCTTTGTACAGAAGCATACGGGTGGTGCACGACTCCAGGACGCTGAGAGGCACCTACGTCTCCATCCCAAATGATTGCAAATCAGTCGCTCTGACACGCTGCAGTTGTTGCTGCCTCAGCTGTTGATTAATAACCTGAAGGAATTGCACCTCACATCTTATTATATGCTGTAATATCTATGACGTCTTTATTGGGTAAGCCATGAGATTTGGTTTATAATTTACAAGTCAGGGTATCAAAGTATCCATTTATAATTCCACGCAACAGATTTAAAATTGATGTTTCTCATTTTGCATAACTGTGGGTTATGCATTTTATTACTTTAATATCTTATAAAACAACATATCAGACAGGAGTATTATCATCAAACTAGTTGAGGAGGTGCGTCAACCAACATTGTCCTCTAGAAAATACATTTGTTCACTAGTTTGTTTACTCTATTATGTTTTAATGTGAAACATATTTGCTGCCTGGGACGTATTTTCAGAAACTGTGTTTGCAAAAGTTTAGGCGGTGCAACATTTATTATTTACATACAGTATATTTCAATATATTTTTACATATATGTTTGCACTGCACACGCAGGGAGGAGGTCAGGGGGGATGATGGACACACAATGTGCAGGACTTTGACATATAGGAGAACAGGGTTCACATCCTGAGTCACATGTGCAGAAGGATTTTGGCATCTATATTTAGAGATTTGGCCCCTAAAAATGTGTTGTAAATCAACTGTTGTAAATTAGTATTATGTAAACAGAATTTCTAGGACACAGTGTAAACATACTTACACGTATATACAGAACTTTATCCCCAACACGGTAGCAGCCTTTAGGTTGCTTCTCAACAAGGAACCTGATAGGACAGCTGCAGGGGGGATTTTCGATAATGTTTCTCACCTGGAGCAAAAAAAATATAGTATACACCTTTAACTTCTGCAAGCTCAAATAAGATTAATTTCACTGGAGATCAAAT
This sequence comes from Hollardia meadi, assembly GCA_037974645.1. Classification (NCBI taxonomy): domain Eukaryota; kingdom Metazoa; phylum Chordata; class Actinopteri; order Tetraodontiformes; family Triacanthodidae; genus Hollardia; species Hollardia meadi. The sequence goes on from JBBPCS010001424.1 coordinate 3,101, forward strand.
ACGTACAATATCATCCAAAATGTTGTTGGTGCCTGTGCTCCTCCGGGTTGTGGATTTGCTAGAGGAGCGAGGAGCGAGGACTGCAGGTGGGGAGGCGGCGGGAGGTGTAGCTGTGGCAATGCGTTTGTTTATTGTGGTGGGGGAGACTTTGGCAGTAGACGGTGGAGTTGAAGCAGATGTGTTCGTGGTGCAGGATGAAGACAACAAAGGTGTTTGTGTTGAGGCTGTGGTTGTACAAGGGCTAGAGGCTGAGAGTGGTGACTGAGGAGGGGATAAACATGTAGGCGCCTGGTTTGTTGCGGCTGATGGAAGATCAGAGACGAAGGAGGCAGCGAGGGTCTCAGACAGACAGGTTGTGCTTGAAGTGAGGGGCACAGGTGAAGGAGGAGGAGAGGGGGCCGGGGGCAGGGAGGACTGTGATGGTGAATACAATGATGTCGGAGGAATAAAGGAGAAGGGCAGACGGGGCGATGGAGATAAGCACCCTGCCTCCTCCCTCTCTATCTCTCTCTCCAACTTCACCAGCCCTGGAGGTTCTACTCCATACCTGAAAGAAAGGTTCCACAAAAATACATCAGCAATTGTGAGGAGAAATCAACACTGAATCAGAAGAAAAAGAAATGAGGCTACCATTTCATTATGAAAAATATATCCACGAGTCATCTGTAACTGAATACCACACGTTACGATAACGGGTGAGTGAGAACTTTGCAACTGAGCAGAGAAGTTGAAACAGATAGATAAAAGCAGCCACAGAAAACAGCACAGCAGTTTTATGTTCAGTGTGATTTAGATGTGATTTACTTGATTTACCCGTGGGTGGGGCTGTTCTGTTTTTTCCTAGTTACCTGGCTGCAATACGTCCCAGCTCCATCAGGCACAGGCACACCTCCCGGGGTTGCTTATGGAGGACTTCACGCAGGAGAACAAACAAAGACGGTAGAGGGGTAGAAATGAAAAAAAAAAGAAGAAAAAAAGTCACTTATCTGAAAGGAAAGAAGTTTCCGGAGATAAACTATCTGTGTCAAAAGGAAACAGGAGCTGCTGTCTGAACAGAGAGGGCACATTTGAGGAGGTACTCTGTCTCCATTGTGCGTCGCTATCTTTGAAGCTGAGCTGGAATTCCTGTGGGCTCTGGATGAGCAGCTGAGGGCATAAGGGCATGAAAGCTTCATCAACAAGTCAGTCCACTACCTATAGGCTACATAAAAAGGGCCCCTGCCTATGTGCACTCAGTCTGGACCGGAAGTCCCAGTTAGTTAGCATTTGTTCATTTGTCAAGGTGAAAATTGGTTATACATGCATAAAAGAAATCCGCAACCACAAACCAAAATAAAAATGTAATGAGCAGAGAAAATTCCATTGTCAGTAACAGTATTTTAGTTTCATTCACCTGTGTTTGAGATCCACCATTACATCATGGCTGCAGCAGGAAAAGAAGATTAGAGAAAAAAGAAAAGAGAATAATCATCTGTGCCTTCATGTCTCTGAGGCAGGAAACTGGAGCCTGTCTAAGTACAGTAAGCTCACTCTCGCTCAATTAGACAAGTGAAGTAGGTTAGTCTGCCATGGGGGGGCTTATTGTTAGTGGGGATTAACCTGCACATTAGCATTGTCACGCATCTGCCGCCTTGCGTGAACATGCCCAAAGTGAAGTGAAGAAGTACTTAGGAAGAGTATGTTATACAAGCATGTTGACTCCAAGCTGTCTACACCTCAGGCACATCACATCATACAGAAGGCGTGTAGAACTTCATCGTGATTTATCTTGAAACTTTCATTTTTGCGTATTCCTTTTTTGCCTCTTAGTGTTGTCTCTGAGTTTTGAGTTGCATAACAAATTTAATTTTCAAAGAATAAAATGTTTAGTTGCATCGCCTTTAAACTTTGAAGATTGACTTAAATTGATTTGATTTGAAATTGGAGTCAAATGGCCCAAAAATGATCCAGCACATCTCATGCCCAAATTACTATAAACTAATTTTCGTTCACAGCAAACTAATTTACTCTACAGGAGCCAGTATCACAATAATACCAATTAATCAGGTATTAAAACAACAACAATAATACTAATAAATAATAATAATATCAATTATAACTAGCTGCTGGTGCAAGCAAATACTTTATTTGTATAACCAATATGATGCACAATCTTATAATAATATCTTTTGACAAATAAGACAATAATAAGACAATGATGAGCACATTTATTCAGACCTGGAGATTGAGTAGGATTTGAAAGGTTGATAAAAAAAAATATAAGGAACATGATGTTCTCAACAGATGACAGTCGACAGCAGATATGTCAGGGTTTCAGTTTTAGTGTGTTATTTTCCTGTTATGGTTTTGAGTTTGTAGTTTATATTTGTTAGTTACTTCCTATGTTATCGTGAGTTTCTAGTGTATTTCCTGTTTTATTTTGTAGTCCTCTTGTATCTTGTCCTGCTTTGCACTTCCTCCCTTTATTCTTTTCCCTCCACACTGATTGTCTGCCCCGTCCTGATTAGTTTCACCTGCTCCTTGTTAACCTGCCCTTTAAAGTCTGTGAGTTTCCTTTTTGTCCTTGTCAGTTCATTGTGAGTGTTACCTTGTACCTGTATTTCGGCCCTGCCTGTTTTGTGGACCTTTTTATGTTTTTTGGATTTTGTTGCCTTGGCTGGACTGTTACCTGGTTTTGACCCATGCCTGCTTTTGTTCAGTAAGTTTTGACTCTGTGAATAAATCATTCTACTGTACCTTCCCTGCCTGCCGCATCTGCATTTGGGTCCAAACCCTGTTCCAAGTGTTCCTGGCACAAACCCTAACAAGACAGACTGCTGTTGTGACCTGTTTTATTATTTCTGCCTCAGTCAAGTGAAACTCAAAGTCTAAAGATTTTAATTTAATCACTAACATCGTACAAGTGCCGCATGACATGATACACTTTAGGCCTTTATGGTTCAAAGAAAGAGAAGAAAGGGTCAGAGCTCCCAGACTCCTTAATGTGGGGCGCAATCTCCGGCCTCTTAACTCACCCAAATCCTCCGACTCAAAAAGATAAGCCTCATCAACACCGGTCTTTCGACACCAGTAGAGGAAGTTGGCGGTGTTGTCTCGGGCAAAAAATGATCCAGAAGTTGCATCAGCTCGCCAGTGGATCACTCTTCTCATGAAGTGCTGTGATTGGTTTCAACACACAAATATAACAATATATGTCCATGTCCACACATGTACACACCGAGTTAGTTTGCAGCGGAGACATGTTTTCTACCATATAACACAAAAATGGATTGAGAGATTCATGTGGGCTTTACCTGTGACTCCATCTGATTTTAAAAAAAAAGAAGTATTGTATCAACTATATATAACTGGGCAACAGGTCTTTTTGCTTTGTTTCCGGTAAATCGCTAAAGAAAAACTGACATCGTCATCATGACTTGAACAGGCCTGTAGCAAAGTCAAGTGCAGCACAGAATAAAAACCATTCTGAAACCCCTCTTGTTGCAGCACCTTGCCATTGTTGGTGTGGATCATCTTCTCCTGCAGCAGTTGTGCCAGCTGACAGAGGAGCACGCCGTTATCCAACCTGTCCATCAGACTGTCCGCTGTGAGCTCCACACCTGGGAATCCACACACAAATGCTATCCAGTAAGTCATAGTTATATTATGCTATACTCACACTTGATACTCAAGGATTATCATTTTGCTTTTTTCAATCTTTAACATAAAAACCCAGATCTTTCCAAAAGAAAGTAGCTTTAAACATTATTTATGTAGAAGAAAAGAACAGACAATTTTTAAACATTTAAAATGTTAATATATTTATCAGCTTAAAGGCATCAAAAGTTGTTGCATTTCTTGTCCACTACAGTTTTCAGGTAACATGGTCTTGATGAGGAAAGTGAACAAAGGTCAGAATAATGCTGATAAGAAATGTAGAGAAAAATGCAAAGGAGCTGCAGATTATTGCTGCCAGGCCAAGGGTCTCCCTAAATCACTCACTGAAGTTGAAACTACAAACTAGCAAAGATTTATCCATCCCATAACAGTAAAACCTTCCCTGGTGATAAGCTGGTGAACCTTTTTTGTAGAGACATGTGCCACTCCTAGATACACCTTTTTTATTCCAAACTTGTATCTCTTCTCTTGTATCTCCCCCACCCCCCCCCCTGTTTTGTCAGTCAGAAACTCATTCAGTGGAAGTCTTGTCACTTTCCAGACACTTTCCAACAGGTTGTGGCTTGTGCAGACAAGTTTTCTCTCAAAATGCAGTAAAGTGGGAAGAAACATCCCTTTCCCTGGTGTCCCAGCCACAGTTCCCCGCATGGAGAGGTATTTCAAGGATTTGAGATAATAAATAGGTTAATGTACCTCTGTACTGCAGCTTTTTCACCTGTTTTTCAAAAATAAAAGTCCTAGTTCCAAACTCAAACTCCTAAGGGTCTTTTAATTGCAGATAACCCAAAGTGATATGTTGATGTCATCAGTATTCTTTAAATATGTTACATAAAGGTTTTGAAATGATATCCTCTCTTTTAATGTAGCTGCGCAAATTCAAAACATCAGGGACAAACATTTTATAAAATAAAAGGCATGTTCCCAGTTTTGTTTCACAGACTTTTTAAATTCGATAACTTCTTGTATTGAGGATTTTTTTTTTTTTTTTTTACTGTAGCTGATATTTAGACAGTTAACATGAGTTTGGTCTGAGGATCAATAGAAAAATGTCTCACCAATGAGGTTGTTGAGCCAGAAGGCCAGGTCTTCTTTCATAGGCAGCAGGGCGGCGTCATGGCGGTAAGGAAGCCACTGGTTGTACTCCTGAGGACTGGCAAGGCCAGGTCCAGAGTGTCTGTACCTGCCAAGAACACAGTTCATCCCCAACCCGGTCAGGTGCCTCGGGCTCAGAGGGCTTTCAAGGCTGGCGTTTGTTGCTTCCACTTCAGTGTCCATGCCTCAGCTCCGATCAGTCTTTGACGGACCCTAGGGGACCAAATAAAAGATGTTTTTTCATGGTCTTGTTAGGTTTTCATTTTGACATTTTGCATCAGTCTGACCTCCTGAGGGAGAGAGTTCCATATAGCTCCATAGAGGCATACGTGTGCCAAACCAACAAGTTAGTCTTTTTCCTTGAAGTCTTTTGAAGGCTCGGGTTAATCTACAACATAAAAATATAAGGATTCCGCAGACTAAGTTAGCCATATACTGTAAGTGGGTATTCTCCAAAGTCAATGTAGTGCAAAATTCCCTCTTTCTGTTTCAGACATATTGGGCTGTGATGGAGAGTGATCAGCAAGGGAATTTTGTATTAAAAACACTGTCTGACTGTAGATGCTTCGAATATTTTGGCAAAAGGTTTGGGCACACTATTTTTGTTTTAAGGCAGATTTGAAAAAATGTGAAGCTAACCTTTACGAGATCAGTAAATAATTAAAACATGATGGTGTTTGAGAGTAATGATGGTGGGCCTCTCTTGCTCGCGTGCAAAAGCGACGATACACGGTGAAACTAATTTTACACACTTCCATGCACAGACCTTACGCTCACAACTGGACAATACACACAATCATTAATCAAAGGGATTAAACCGACTGACTGCAGGTTTAATAAGATGTACAGCTACAGCCCTGAGCCTGTCTCCTGGTGCCGCTACATGGCTCATTTGTCCTGTTCCCAGAGCAGCCTCCATCATAAAGCTCAGCCCCATGCAGAGACATGCTCTGACTGCCAGTAATATTCGCTGCTAATCAGCTGGAATTAAGACAACAACACACGAAGTGGGTCACTGGGTCTGCTGGGTGATATACAGTAGAGGGGCTCGGTTTGTGCCAGATAACCTGACTTTAAAGTTTAATTGTATAGTATGAAGAGGGCATTCAGACTAAAAAAGAGCTGTGCATTAAAACAATACAAGGGGCTGCAATGTGGTCATGTTGTTTAAATACAATCTAGGAATTCCAGTTTGAATAATTAAGATGCCGAAGACCCACAGGAGGTTTATCGTACTGTGAGACTGGGTTTTACAACCTTGGAAATGTTTCATGTTGCCAATTATTTTATCTTTTGTTGCAACAATCACAAGGTAAACAGCAGAAAAACATCTTTTATGTTGCAAAGTAATCCACCAGGAATGTGTGCCCGCACATATTTGATTAGCTAACACAGTGCTTTGCTGGATCCGTCACAATTTTTCACGCCAGGCTACTGTTGTTCCAAATGTGGCCTCGGAGTCGACAGTCATGCTAGTGGTTCTGTAAACATAGCTGTGCTTTGAGCTAAAAGCTAATGTGAGTGACATTACTAACATGCTAATGTTTTGCGAGGATATTGTTCACCAAGTATGTAAAAATGCTAATATTTTCCAATTAGCACTAAACGTGATGCACAAATGAGACTGATGAGAATAATTATTTTTGCAGTACTGGAAAAAAATAAAATTTTGACCTGATGATGGCACTATAGAGGAAAAGTGAACAGATCACTGAAGTTCTAATTCATCCCGAGGGGATAGTCTGCATACAAAACTTAATTTCATTCAAAACCACAAATGCCAACCTCATGGTGGCACTAAATGAATAGTCAGAGGGTGAGAAAATTCATGGGGATTTATCCTCTGGGCACCACGAATGTACAAAATATCATGGTTATTGAGATATTTCAGTCTGGACCGAATGAGAGACAGAGCGACAATGTCATATAGACTATAGAGCCATGCCGCTCCTACGACTAATAAAAATCTCATCTCTAACAGACTTTCGTAGAATCAGTAAAAGCACATCTGGAGGGCAAATGTTTGGGACCCAGACAGGCAGCATCACAGCCAGCTTTTTTGAGCTCATTTATGGTTGTATACCACCTTTGTTTTTTGCATTAAGTACCTGTGGCTGTTGCACATCATCATTACAAGTCGTAAAGCATCAGCAAATCCCTCACACATTTAGAGGAAGTAGGGCAAAGACGTCCATGTAGTACGTATGTCAGTGAATTCTGGGCTCAGGCTGTGTGAGATGAATGGGAGGATGTTGTAGACGTACGATTCTGACTGGGCTCAGTGAAAAGGCTCTTTTGTAAACACATCATGCAGATGTGGGACAGGTATATGTGGAGAGGGCTGCCTTCCAACTTGTGTGGCCGGTTTACAGGTTGACCAGCGGGGCATGAGAGCCTCTGTCTCTAACAAAACATCCAGGTGCAATATTCACACCTCTGCTACAGGATGGCTTTGCTGGGAAGGGAAGGCAAAGGTCAGCTATGGCTCTAGCTCTCAGACACTAGCTGCCTTTATACTCCTGCAGAGCTGAGGGACCATGTCACAAACACGCACACACACACACACAGGCCCATGCATGTACTAATTTTTCTATTCAACCTTTAATGTTTCCAAAGCAAGTTTTGCCTCAGTGGTATTTCACGGCCTTTAATCGTGTTTTCCCAATAAAAGCGAACGTCCCAGCAGCCTAACCGGCTGTTAGTGAGAAACTGCTAAAATTACACACCAGCCTACCTGAAAATTGTGTGTGAAATGACGGATCTGAGCTGAAGCATTGCCTTAAATACCTGAACATGTATGCTGTATGTATGTACGATGACAGAGTGATTGATGATTTGGTGTTGGTCTAACACTGGTGTCTCCAGAGAGTGAAACCAAAGCGTCTGTCTGGTAAACAACTAACTTCACAACTAGTTAACGAAATCCCGTTTCCTTACATGACAGGCGTAGCTCTCGTTTACTTTGGGGGAGAAAAAAAAAAAGTTGAGGCAGCAAATCTGTCAGTGAAAGAATCATCGTTTCAGTCAGGAGCGTGTGTGTTTTCATGAATTTCGATATTTACTTTGAGTTCGCTGTTCTCGCATAACCTGCAGGCATTCTTTCTTTTATTCTTTCTCCTAATTCTGTTCAGCATCCACTCACTGTATCAATTACATGAAATATAAAGTTTAATATCTTCAAGTGGATGTCCAACAGCACCGCTGGCAGCAGTGGCTTTGAGTCAATGATCTGCTGTCTCAGGTGTCAGTTGTAGGATTGTAACGGCTTAAAATGAATGAATGGATACAACTGCATAGCTGAGGTATGGGGTGTATATGGTGCTCTCACCTCCAAGGCTTTCCTTCAGCTGCTTCTAGACTAAATAAACCTCATATCAACACAGGATGGAAAGGTCTGTTGCCTGCTGCAGTGGAGACTTATGGCTCCCCAGCTCCAGTGAAATGCAGTAAAATACAATTTTGGCACAAAGATTTTTTTACAAAAAAGAAAAAGTTTTATTGATTATTTTAGTGTGAGGTAGCTCAAATATGCAATGATCCACTCAGAACAGTCTGTTCATTGAGTGACTTCTGACTCAACTTTTTGTTACTGAGGCCATGATTAGACACATGAATACTGTATATTGGAAGATTAATTTCTGCTTATTGAAGGGTTATGTGATAACTAATTTTTCAAAACTCATTTGAATGCAGAGTTTCTTCTGAGTATGTGGCAAAACTGCTTATTCTAGCAAATATTCACTGCACAAAAAAATAAAGAAAAAGAAGGCCTACATTATGAGTGCTTTAAATCGTATGGTTGTGAGGTGAAATTATGGAAAACGCACATTTTGATGAGTGATAAATCCCAAAGTTAAATAAATGGGAGAACTAACTTTGTCAATTATTCTAAATCAATTATTTAAATTCTGAAACTGATGTGTTACCCCTCTCTTAAACAAAAAGGATAATAACATTTGACAGTATTACAAAAATAAGTTATGGCTACTGACCTCCTTTCAAACACTACAAGACAACGATACAACTTAGGAGTTTCATAATGTGAGAGCAGCAACAATTAGGCTATAACACTCCTAACTGAAAAAAAACAAACACAGTAACTTTTATCGTGAAAAATATACTTACAACGTTCTTCAAAAGATTTCCCTTTTTCATAAAAGTGTCTTCTCGGCCGTATTTTTCCTCTCATACACGCGCACACATCACTCAGAGCCAGATGTTCTCCGCCCTCAGCTCCTCCACATGTAGCGAGAACACAGCGTTGCAACAAGGAGAGTCTTCCGTCACTTTCAAAAACAAACTCTCTCGTACACGCCTGCAAGTTTGTGGTGTCAGTTTACAAAGTAGATTACTGGAGATCATCACAGCGTTTTGTGCACTTGTCAAGTTTGGGGGGGGGGGGGGTTGTATATAACTTTATTCAACATAATATTAGGCGATCTATTATGAGCCCGTTTCTTCAAAATAAAAGTTGGAGCAAGTTTATAAGTTTATTGATGTGTTTCCTTTTGGAGCTAACTCCTGAAGTCAATAGCAGTCCCAATAAAACGGCCGTTTTTGTTGTTAACACCTCAATTAAGTTAAGAAAAAAAGAACATTTTGGTCACTTTTTCAATAGGGGTGAGGTATACACCACCAAATGTATGTTAAAAAGGTAGAAATTGGGCTAAGAAAGTAAATTACTCTTTATATTCAGACACTAGAGGGGGCGCCTTTAGAAATGATGCTATTGGGATGCATCATACAGTTACAAACTCTTGTGCACTTACCTGGCTGCTCTTTGACATATTGGGAGTGAGAATGGGCTGTACATAAAGATTTTGTAACGTGTAGTTTACTAAATTTGCTGAATTGGGGCAATAATATCACTCATTAAGTAATTAGCAGAAATAATTTGCAATTTGAGGGTACAATTTGTCAAAAACTCTGTACTGACCTGTGTAACCATGGGGGGCAGTTTCACAAGAAGACTTTAGACTGATCTGGGAGTGTAAGGACAGTCTTATTTGTCCTCTTAGATTAGTATGATGCAAGTTAGACAGTCTTTACTAGAAATGGAAACAGACTTTTTCAAGGTGCAATAAGAATTGGCCATCTTTCAAATTCATATAGGGGGCTGCATATCACCAGCTGCCGTTAGCTAGTTAGCTTTAAGTTACCTGTTCACTTTGCAGTCATACAAGACTCTGACCAGAACCAGAACTGGGCGAGCAGACAATAGAACCAGGCTCAGCAGCCTCCCAGTGAACACGGCAAGACTGGGACTGGGACAGCCCCAGGAAGCGAGAGTGACATCAGTCAGCACTTTCCTCCGTTGGCCTGATCGATACTATGGGACTATCGCCTCTTGAGGTATAGAGTAGCATTACAAGCCAAGATGGGCTTAGGCTAACTCATTAGCATACTAACTTCAGTAGATACCTCTGCAACACAATCATAAACTTTATAAATCATTGACATAGTCTCCATGATGTCACCTGTAGGTATCTGACTCAAATTGGCCACACCCTTAATTATGCATAACTTTAAGCCTTAATGTAATTTAAACAAGTGAATTATATAATGATAAGGAAGTATTTTGTATTATTACTAGTCACTGATCTTTCTTATTAAAAAGTTCTTGTAGCTGGTGAATTCTTCCAGAAGGCAAATAGCTTGCAGTGAAGGGAGCTGAGCGGTTTCGTGTGGTTGCTCAGTCAGCCACGTTTATTGTTTGAAAAAAGTCTCACATGCCCAGAATTCATAGCAAAATTAGTCCCACAAAGATGGTTACGAATGAGATGGGTTGGTGCAATGGAGACGGACCTGAAGTCTGACTATTAGTTAGTTCTTATTCACGGTTAAAGTCTATCTTTGTGAAATTGGGCCTTGGAAAAGAAGAAATAAAATGCAGCAGTCACATGATTCTTGTGCCCCCTAGAGGTTGTGCTGCTCCTTACAGATAGATATTTGTTTATTCATCTTTGTGTGTGGGGGGGGGGGGGGGCTGACAGTTAATATGCCTTTTACACATGTGGATTACATAATCGTTGTCGCTGGCATCATATATTTTAAAGCACAGAAATAAAATGGCACACTTTCAGATCGTTCCTGTGTGTGAGATAAAATGGTTCATTATCAGTATTGACAACTAATATCTTTTCTACTATTTCTTGCTCATTATTATTTTGATTACTGCTGCCAGGATGGTGTGGATGTTAATTACATTTCCTCAAAAGAATGGGGTTTTTTGGGTTTTTTTTTAATAGTAGCAGAGAACTGCTTCAGGGCCTCAATCAATCTGGTAGGTGGTGAAGGCAGCCACAAGCTAACCCCAATATTCTTACTGTGTATGTGTGGGGGGCGGGTGTGGCAGGTGTGGCTGCTGGTTCATTTGCAGCCACGTCTCAAGGGACGAGTCCCTCATGTCACTACGTCTATCAGACACTCCCCTCTTCCTCCATCAGCACACTTCCCTGCTGCTGTCCTGCTCATTTGCACTGGTTAGCATTCATCTGGCCTATGCTACTGGGAATATAAATGAGTGTGTGTGGAAAAAAACACAATAAACCACGTAAGTAAATTTTTGCTCTAGAGACGCTTCTGTGGTAGTGAGTGTTAAACTGAGTATGAATCACATCCTGTCTCTGTTACAGAGGCAATGTGCCTTTGAGCAGGTGTGGTGCAGCGGACATGCTGATGATGTTTTAAAGACCCGTTAAAGCAATTTAATAATGAGTCAGAAGCACCGACAGAGTTAATAAATAGGCTCTTAGCTTCTGGAACGCAGCCTGGATTGTAAGAGGAAATAGATAACGCAGTCAGGCACAGCTTAAGTTAAAAAAAATAAAAATAAAATAATGAACTGAACCTACCAACAGGTTTTTTTTTTGTGTTGCCAAAGCCTGATGTAGCTCATTCCTCTGTGCTTTAGAGCTTCATTCATCCACTGTTCTGCACCATGTTCTTTATTATGAACATGAGTAGTGTAGTTGTATTTTCAGTCAGTCAAACATGCACTGCCCTACAATCAAATACATGCCTTTCTGAGTAAAACTACAGTGCCCAGCTGTTTTATGAAAACAGACATTTAATATTTGTAACAAGTTTTTAAAGATTTACATCTTTAAAAAGTGGCCCAGAAATCAGAAAGCATTGAGTGTAACTGATAACTAATGCTTTGTTTTGATCATTTCATTAGATTTCTTGGCTTTGCTACAAATGCCCCTTTCCAAACACACCACTGCACTCTATATTACTCTGTAAACTGGCCATCCTTACACACC
>JBBPCS010001425.1:0-15111 GCA_037974645.1 Hollardia meadi
CTGTATTAGAGAACTTGTTTGAACATGGATCGGTACAGTATATAAAATGTTCAACAGGCACATGAGAGACCTCTCCTCTCTTTAATTACCCCCAGTGAAAGGGTTTTAGAATGGTTATACAAGCAAGGACACTTTGATGTGTGTCCTGTTTCTTCAGGGTCTGAAACTTTGTGCTGTATTCTGTGTGAATAAAAAAAAGTTGTTGGCAAAAAGAGCAGCTGAATGTTTGTTTATGGCCTTGTTGATGCTGTGTATTATGTGTTTTGAGTTTTCCAAAAGGAGAAAGAAGGCGGCAAATGTAGTACTTTGTACAGCCCACAAATGTAGTGTAATTTTGTTTATGGGATATAAAATGTTCACCAGTATAACCATTACAAAAATGGACACGACAAGAGGCTTGAAAAGAAAGGTTGGCAATTTTCCATTTACAAGATATCTAAAAAATAACGCGCATTAATTCTTTCTGAATTTTTTTCAACCAGGTTCCCATCAAACGGTCAAAGGATAATATCATTAAAAAAAGTGGCTACAGCGGCTCAGGTATAATTCATTTAAAAAGTGCAATATACTTGAAAAGAGTGTAGCTAAAAAAAAAAAAAAATACCTTGTCCAAACAATCTCAACACAAGGTCCATATGCCTGCCAAACCGTTTAACCATGGTTTTCATCAGTGGATGGAGTTTTTCTCAGTTGTCGTGAAGATAGCACTTCATTCATCACTTTTTGTACATGTACAGCAAATTTCTGGAGTTGAATGATTTGAAATTCAACAAAGAAGTGTTTAGGTGTTAGAAGTTTATTTTCTCAGTGAGACTATAGCTTGTGTTCAGAGATACTCTTTGGTCTTTTGGTGTTGAGGAGTGTGATTCAATAGGTTCTACTACGCCTGTTGTTAACTTATACTGCTTTGTTGCCACACCCTTCACTTGGACTTCATCGTGATGTAGGTGAAAGTACCATTTTATTTCTCCAACTACCTACTGTATATATAACGCTGTGAGGGATTCTTCTGTCAGTGTATTATGTTGGTATATTTTTGCTTGGATGAATTTTGTTACTAGCTGCTGATGTTAATGCTTGTCCCAAACCTGAACAATCTGAATATGATTCGATGGTTTCTCGCATTTTACTCCATGATTTAGTGAAGGAAATTAATATTTTACTCTTTATCACTTCTGTTTGATCAAACCTGAACCTATCCTGAAGTAAATTCTGTGGGTTTGAGTAATGCACGATTTGTAATGAGACGCCCACTTTAAGCAGAAGACAGAAGCAAATTTGTCCTCCACAAGGTAGAAATGTAAAGACAGACATAAATTAAGTAAATTCTGTTATTTACACCGTCTGCAGAGTGGGACAGCAACATGGCTTCTCTTGTGATGCTGCATTTTTTCACTCCACAACCAGGTGGAAGGAAGCGACCCAAGAGGATCATGTGTTGGAGAGGCAACAGATCATCTGGGGAAATTTCAGAAGGTTTGACAATACAATTCAACTCTAAACTAATTGTGGTTCATGTTACATTTTTTGTGGCTTATATGGTGATGCTTTTATTGTTTTTCATTCCTGCCAGAGCCTGGAGAATCACCTCATTACCACTGAAGGAAACCCCCAGTCATATCTTCAGATCACAAGGACTTCAAAAGCACATACAGTATATATTACAAAACCTTTAAAGAGCTATGCAATATATACTGTATAGGGAAGTGGTTTTGACAATGTTTTTACAGTTTTGTTGAAGTATCCACATTTCTTTCTTTTATTAACGCATTTTTTATTTGTCACTTCCATTTAACCACACACAGATTAATGTTTTAACTCCTACAAGACTTCAGTTTTAACTCCTGAAAAATGTTAAAAGATCAACTCCCAGAATAGAGTTACTCTTTACTTTGGTGTCAACATTCCGTTGTACATGTGTGCATTCTCAAAGTTAGGAATTGTTACTGGGAAACAAAACAAGAAGTCTGGGAAAAGAAGGGCATTGTAGAATCTAAGAAGTAGTTGTGCTGTATCGTTGTAAAAGGAAGAACTTGCTCAATTGCCTGATTATTTGTGTGTATACTCCTGGGGAACTGATGCCTTTTGCAGTTGTGTATTTGTGTTGACATAAGAGTGTAGCATCCATTGGTGAGGACTTAAATAAAGTAAGAGGTCTGATTATGGAGTTCTTCAGACATACAGAGTCCTTTTGCAGTGTGTGTAAAGATGGATCAGTAAGATGAACATACACACTCAGTGGTAGGCAGCAAAGGCTGCTCAGGAGACTGGTGTGTAATGACACAAACTTTATGAGTTCAGTCAAACACGTTTAAGTGGAAACTGCATGCTTTGCTTCACTTAGTATGTCATGGGAAGTACGTCCAATCTTTTTCCAGCTCAAATCTCGACTTTAAACATGTTTTATTGTGATTGTGTGGAAGAGTGGATCTGTATGGTATAATGTAGAATGGGTGCAGTGAAGACTTGGGTCCACAGGGTGCAGTATGGACATGTTCTGGATGCGGTGATAATAGAGAAGAATTTGCAGTGCATCATGGGGAACCGGGCACTGAACCATGACCCATAACACCCTGCTGTTGCAAGGAGCATTACCCGTGTCCCCTGTGATTCTATTTCTCAGTCAGTCTTTTTCAACTGCCTAATCCCATCTTTACTCAATCCCTCACATTCTGTCCCTCTCTTTGTTTTGGCATATTGCAATAGTATTCTATATTCAGTGGTATGTTGTCCCACTGCTTCATGGACTTTGCATAAGAGTGAACATAAAGACAGAAAATAGCGGATGAGTCCGGTAAACATTCAGACTGATCCTAAGATTGTACAAAGGTTCATCCTGTTCTCTTATCCCTTAAAAACCGTGCCTTTCATTTGCTTTAATCCCTCTTCATCCTGTAGTCATTTCTCAGCCTGAAAAGAGGATGAAGCGTTGAGGATACATCCAGGAGCAGGTTCGGCCTGTCCTACCTGAGACTCAACCAACAACTTTGCTAACCGGCTACTCCCAGATGCCTCAGCCAGATGCTGCACAGGAGCAGTCAGCTGAGAGGCCTCAGCTCACATCCGGGTTTGTTCTGGAGCAAAATGCCATCCATAAATAGAAAACTAATTCTGCTGTGAGATATGGGTGTGTAGATTGTGTGATGATGATGATGGTGATGCATGGGGAGGTCAACAAAACAGCACAAGTAATATATAACACAACAATGACAAACAAACAACAATCAACAACTAATCAAACAAGCTAAATAATGAAACAGAAAAGAACAAAAGAAAAGAGTTAGATAAAACTAAATGATCAGTCTATAGATAAAGGAGCAGTGATGACTTTTACCAATCAGAAGAAGCCTGAAACAGAATCTTCTTTCTTTAAAGTTTACAAAATAAATTGATAAAATAAATTGATCTTATATCTAGAGCGAGCCATCTGAGTGTTTCTGACATTATGCAATGATGTGTAAAAAAGAGCAACCTAGTATAAATCTGCAGTCTGTTAAATATGACATTGAGGGGACGAAGATCAGTTTTAGAAGTATTCTGCATAGTCTGTTATTGGATGAAACAAGTTTCTTTGTAACATTAAATATCTGGAACAATACAGAACATCAAAAATTACTTTCTTCATGTTGTGATCAGCGTGGTTTAAAGGTAAGTGCAGAGTCAATCCACACACCTATATATGTAATTTTACAATTTTCTGAGGAGATCTACTGTCATTACAAGTTTAACCCAAAGAGTTGGAAAGTTCTCCCTCACAACATTGAATTAAGTTAAATTAAGCAGTAATTTGTTAGCTGATGACCAAGTTGGTAGAATCTTAAAATCAGACTGCAGGGCCTCTTGAATTTGTGATACAGTCGCTTTTATTTTATACGTATAGTATCATCTGCATACAGTAGTGAACAACAATCAGGAAAAAGAGTAGGAGATATCTAACATTAGTAAAAATATAGAAAAGAAAAAAACACACTGCATGTTGGGAAAGACCAATAGTTGTCCAAAATAAGATAATGATTCACCAGATCAAAAGCTTTGGTGAGATCAATAAATATTGCTCCTGTGAGATACCCACTACCAGATGCAGAGAACATCGCTGGCAATTTTTAAGAGAGCAGAAAAGTTAGATCTGAAACAAATTGACATTAAGGATATTATTTTTATTATTGTTGAGGTATTGTAATAATTGATTTGAAATATTTTTTCAACTTTGGAGCAAAGGATTGAAATGAGTCTGTAAGGGATCAAGTGTGTCACCACCCTTGTGGCGAGGACCAATACCCAGATTTCCAAGTAGCTGTTATTTCACATCGACGCTATGAAAGATTAAACAGATCAGCCAATGGATCGATGTGAACATGAGATGCTAATTTGATGAACTTAGTTTAAATCCAATCAAGTCTGGAACCACTGCTTAATCACAATTGGCACTGCAGACATCAATAGGAGTTATTACATGAAAGTAAAAAGAACTTTGACAAGCTGAAATGGAAAAGTCATGTGTACTCTGTGAGGAACTAAATTAGAACAGACAAAGGAAAATTACTGATTGAATGTGCATGCGTGAGGTGAGGGATCATACAGTACCGTATCAGCAACTCTAATTTATCTGATGTGTTAAATATATTTTTTATTTCTCTCTAGAATTGTTTAGGATTTTTGAAATTATAACTCAGACATTCTTTGTAGTACCTAGATCTAGCATTTCGTACTAGAGCACCCGCATCTCAGACCAAGTGGCATCTGAACATGCACGCTCACATGCACTGCATGCGTGCCAGCCTGGCTACCAAAACAACGAAGAGAGAAGCTCAGATTACAACACACAGAGAGGCAGTTTCATGCATCTGTTCAGGACACCATGATTTCACTATATCTGTAGTTGTTTGCTGCTATATTAATGTTCAAAATATCATATATCTAACCTTTAATTGCTTATATGTTTCCCAGCCAGCATGCTTCCCCGTCAGTCGAAATTTTGCCCATGCTTTATCCCACTGAATAGATGTCAGTTGCAAATTGAATTAAATGTCTGCCGTTAACTTTTGACATTGATCAACCACCATAGTGAATTCGGAGTAAAAGAAATCCCAAGCGTTTTGAAAATCAGGTATTAATTGGAGTCTTTTCCAAGTAATGGCAATGAAATCATGAATAAACATGCCTAGGTCCTCTTATACTGTCTAATTTTAACCAATTTCGGTGGGGATTTAAGTACTTTTACTTTCCACACAAACAAAAACACTAAGGCTCCATTAGGATCAGAGACAAGTATCCAGTCGAGCAAAAAGTGGGTTGATTAATTACTTGTGTTTGGTTCAATTTACCAGTAAAAGTTACAATTTCTCAGTGTGAACCATCTGTACCAAGGGAGTGACCTTTTCCTGGATCCATACATGACTGAGTCCTGCAAATGTCTGTGAGTCACCATGCCACTGCCACTGCGCTGTCCATATGATCTCACGGGGCACCGTACATGTCAACATGTGACACTTTTTTATCACTGTTTATGACCAATGTGTGTTAAGTCTTTTTAAACATAACAAAATATCTATTGGACTCTGTTATATGCCAAGGATAGGATAAAGAAAAACATGTTATGTAAATAAATGTTGATGTGTTGCTTTCATTATTGCAAGGTACTGCAGCATTGATAAAAACTGTCAATATGCTCTTTACAAACTTTGTGAAGAGAAGGAGAAATACAATACAATGCAATACAATACAACAGAATCAAAGAGGAGGTCATTTGGGACAGTTTAAATATGCACAATCAAAACCTGAGCCATTTCGTCATGTCTGTTGACTGACAAATTATATAACACCTTATGTAGTTCCCTATTCGACCAACTAACTGGGTAAGAATGGAAGGAAGGAGTTATTTCCTCATTCCTCAGGTTACTTCCTGAGTATGAGAATAATGCTTGGCTGGTTAACACCAAAACACAGAGCACATGCATGGTCATCAGCAGAACTGACCACTGCAGCTCACCCATGATGACAAAATGACACTCCAAACCATATAAGAATACAAATTTTAATCCCACGTCAGTGTGAACTGCGCACATTCTTCAAAATGCTTTTTGAACATAGTGTACTTAGTGTAGGAAGAAAAATCATTCAGCTTGGGGATTATTTCAGTGTTGGTTACATATCTTTCTCATTCATCTAACCCATTGTGGCTTGGGTTAAATAATTTGTCAAAATAAATATGATTGACAAGAAAAGGATTAACAAAAATATGGCATTGAAAACATTAAAATGTCTGTTACACAGACATTGTAAATCAAACATGACATAAATTTTTTTTATTGTTTACATATGTAAATTAAACTCGTTTCAAACTAACTAAACTAACTTTTTTCCTTAAGCACAAAATTAAATACAGGACACATGCATTAGACTAATGTATACATTTCAGTCCATTATAAAGGCTTCTCTTGCTGCAAGGTTTCTCTTTACTGATGACAATATTTGTCTGTCTTCTACATTAGTCTGCACCTCTCTTTTATGCCCAATTTAAGTTTACAGTATGTTCCAACTCTGTAACTACCATTCCACAAGGGGGCAATGCTGTCCTGTGCATGAGTTGACTCATGAATAGAAAACAAAAACAAACAAGTTTTCCTACATCTACTTCAACAGCTTCAAAAGTCACACACAATAAGATCAAATGTCAAAATGCAAAAGCTAACTTGATTATCGTGAAAGCATTCCTGTTATTTCCATATGTGTGGCGTATGTGTTTTGTGCTTATCTGGCTCAGATGGGATAAGAATTTAGTGGTGCGATGGAGTCGTAATTGGGCTAATTTGTCTGCTGGCTGCTCTTGCTCTCAGGTTTCTGCATGCATAATATGACTCACTACATCTTGGTCTACAATTTGCATTTTCTGCATTGACAAAAAATGTTGCATAATGATGAGAAACCAAACGCTACTATGGCACATACCATACCATACCATACCATAACATATATACCTGTGAGTCTTACATTGCATACTGTATTTCCACAGACATTGCAGTCAGGACCAATTCTGCTTAATTTACTGACGAGTTACACTGTTATTTCTCCTTCTCTCTCTCTCTTTCTCTCCCACTCCCTCTCTAAACAGGATGTTTGTGTCTCAGCGGAGCTGCCTGAAGCAGACCAGCACAAAGCTGATGATCAGATTGCGGGGCTGTGGAGTGCCCAGTTCTCCTAGCGCTGTGACAGATTAACTGGGATTTAGGGCTTCTATTCAGATTCCCCACAAAACCAACATGCCGCAGGAGACAGCGAAACACAGGAGGTCATGCAGCCGACAGCATGCTTCCCCTGGGTCACTGTCCATGTTTTATTTCAAATTTCTTTTTAGCCTCAGATATATTATGCATGTCTTTGCTGGACAAGGAGTGGAGTGATGAATATGACAACAAGAGAGAGTTCTCCGAGTTACCCATTTTCTTATCAAAGGGAGATAATAACTGAAATGTTTGTGTGCTGATGCACTGACAAGGTTTGTCTCACAAGAAGAACCAGGCCTGAAAGTGCTTTATGGTGCCTAATAATTCAGGCTACAATGATGGTTATATTCCAAGGTGATATCATGAGGCTCAGGAGACTTTTGTTTCCGTGTATTGTGCTGCTATGCGTGTGAACTCACCACAGTTAATATCAGATGCCTAGCTGAGCAGGGCTGTGTGGGGCACAGGATCTGAAACATGAGTCGTTGTTTCATGGCAAAACAATGTCATACAAGTGTGAGTTATCTAAGCACAGTTTGGTACTATAAAGTGAAAGAAAGAGAAGTTAGACTTAGAAGTGAAGGTGGGACAAAATGAGCATGTTTTTTCATTTTTCAATAAATAATGGGAATAGTCTAGTAAAAGTAACAGGAGGAAGCATGCGCAGTCATCTCCTAACAGCGTATTCTGTTCTGTTTCTGTTCTGCTCGACGTTTGCCATAGAAGAAAAGACATTTTCATGGAAACAGTGGAGGGCATTTCCTGTGAGGCGCAATGAGCTTGAATAAAAACACAGGAGTGGAAAGATGTGTGTGGCTCTGCCCTGTCCTGTTTTAGTCTCTCCCCACCCTCCAATCCCCCGTAATACTCCCTCTCGTTTGTGACTCTCTGGCCAAACCACTCCTTTCCTTGCATTTACCATTTTTGGCCGTAATTTACTTCATAAGTAGCTCAAGAGCAAAGCTAAGTTAAAAAATACCCTGTTTTTGAAAGGTGTCACTTTTCAAGTTACCGACGTGAAAACATGCCAAATGATGTCTGTCAGATAAAAGGATAAACAGATTCTATTTTGACCAAGAGGAAGCATCAAAGGAGGTCAAACACGAAGCCTAAAAGTGCCCCCCCCCCCACACACACACACACAATCTGACAGACACAACCGATACTCTGTTGGTAGGATTTCCTCGCATGTTGTTTTTTTTCAAATATGCACAAGAACCTGAGTGTGAATTAGGGCAGTAAGTGGTGTCATTAAGTCACTGACGCCCAGACACATAGGCCTTTCACACCCAGGACTCACTGCTGTGTGTACACACATGTGCCATAGATACAGCACACAACTAGTCTATTGTTTGATTCCACCGTTAACCTGCGATCAGACCTTGCCTCCTTTTACCTCCACACCATCATCTGAAAGTGGATATGGGCAGTTTGAAATATTACATCACTAGTCAACGGTCACGCAGGCTAAATCATTTGACTTTTACTACTTACAAGCTGGCGCTTGCTGCATATGTTGTTCATATGCCTTGCAAATCTTAATAACCCTTGTTTCATCTCATATATTCATGAGGCCAAATTGCTGAAGTGCATTATAACAATTTGAGTAAATAAAACACAAACTAAATTCTGTTTTTAAATTTAAAAAAAATCTTTTTGTGATAATAACTGTGCCAGGCTTTAATAATAAATATCAACGTACACAAGCTCAATCAACCTCCGTAGACTGTGCCTTCCTCAATTGTTAATTTCCCATAAAGCCCGCTTCTCTTTCAACCCTCTAAGGCTATTTTGAACCGAAATTTTCCTAGGCATGAATGCCAAGCGAGCAACTGCCCTTGCGGTGATAGTCTTCGTCGAGCTGGCACTCCACTGAGAGGTCACACCTTTATCTTTTGGTCTGCGTCCATGGAAAACAATCCATTAGGGTGAGCACTGCAGAGAAAACATGAAGTCCAGCAAGTCCTAAACTCTTACAAATAAAAAATGGAACTACAAATTGCAATACATTTTCCGTTCACTCCATCTTGAGACCCCTGGGAGTACCTTTAATCTGATGATGTAAAAACAAACAGTGCTGGAGAATGTCACAATGTAGCAGGGTGAAGTTGAAATAGTGCCGAGCCAAACACATACCTAAATACACAAGATAAGATTTTACTTGCCAGCTCTTGCATTTTAAAAATATCTCAAAGATAACATCTAGAACCTGGTCTATATTTATGAAATGTGTTTGTCAGAAAAGTTTTTAGGCATTGGTAGGCTTGTAAGGTTGATGGATGTGTTGGAGACATATGTTCACTTTCCTGTGTTAGTGGTTTGATTGTTTGGATTTGGACTCCAGGGACTACAGTGTCGAGGTCCAAGGCAAGGGCAAGGTTGTAACAGTTGTGCGTGTTTTTGTGCACGAATCTGTGCATATGTTAGACTTACTTTAACTGTCGGAAAGATGTTGTGGAGATATTGGGTTTGTAGTGGTCCGACTCCAAAGGCCAAACTGTTGGAAAGGATGATTTCACAAAGCAGACAAGTCTTTAGTGTTTATACAGAGGGCACATAAACCTTCGACAGACCTGGAACTAACACACCATTGTTGGCTCCACTGTTTGCAGCCCTCTTCGTTTATTTTCACACCAAATTCCCTCCATGCAACTCCTGTCCACCTCTTCCACCCCTTTCTCTTCTCCCTTGTTCACTTCACACTCCATCAATAAACAACCCATGACCATCACAGTCACCCTTTCTCGTGCACTGCTGAGGCATGCTGCTGTTACCCCCTCTGGCTGCATTGCACCACTAAAGCTCCCACAGCGCACTGACAGGGACAGTTGTGATGTGATGACTGGTTTTGGCTGTGTGGTAGGTGGAGGAGACTGCTGTGATCTCGGGCTGGACCGTCATGTGTTATGCTTATAAACACAGGTGGACCGTTGCGCTGCTGTCTAGGGACTGCATTGTGACTCCACAGAAAAACTGCAGCAACATATGCCCTGCAGATGCCGAGAGTCTCTCAAGCATACTGTGTACAGTGGTTGAAAAGAGAATTAACGATTGCAGTGAGCTTTTGTGCAGATGGAAAATTCCATATTAAGAAAACTTGTTGTGCGTATACCTCTTAGTCATTGCATGTGTGGCAATGTCGGAAACTCTCAGCAACAGGGAGTTAGTACTTTAATGAGATAAAGAAGACAGGTCCGTCCCTTAAGTCAGTGGTTCTCAAACCTTTTCATGTCAGTGACAACTTAGACCATGTACTCAAATTTCACAAGATTTTACCTTGGTCCCCGATCTGACAAGAATTTTGCTTTTGGATTACTAAATTATATATAATGTATAATATTTAAACTTAAATTTCGCTACGTTTCAAAGAATGTTTTACTCCACAACTTACTTGGCAGCCATTGTTACTGGTTACTTTGCAGATCAAGATTTTTAAAAACCCATCATACAAACATAAAATATCAAATTACCCAACAACGAACAAAAAAACTCACAAGCTTCATATCTTCAGTGACAATAATCCGATAATATACTGTGATATGTAAGACTGAAAGAGGTCATTCTGCTGCATAATGTGTAGTACATTAACTTTTGATACTTAAATTACATTTTGCTGATGATAGTTTTAAATATTTTTATTCACTTAACATTTTTGAATGATTATATATTATTATATTATATCATTATAGTTGGATTATTATTGTTGATGTTATTTATCTACAACCTATTCCCATGTTCGTACATAAAAATAAAAATACAATGCACCAGTATTACTTGTAAACTGACAACTGCGTGTGATATAGGCTTTGACTAGAAAACCTACTACTTAAAGATAAGTGTTACAGCTGGGTTAGTATCACTTGAGCATGTTAAAGAGACTTTCACCAAAAGCAGGTCTACCACGTCAACCTTTTTTCACTCATTCATATACATTTTATTGGGTTTATTTGGTGGAGTTGACCTGTTTTGGGCCTTCGGTCAACTGTCAGTGCGGCCTGTCTGATGAGATGTGAAGTGTGTGTTTTTAGCCTTTATTTTGTCCAGTGTGTGCCTGGAGCCAGGGAGCTTTAGGATGGCCGGCCTGTCTTATTGTTCTTGCTGGTTGAGTGGTCACCATGGTAGCCTTTACTACCACTGCAGATCTCTATCGAGCCTTTCTTTATGTGGAGCATCACCGCGTCACACAGGCCACCGAGCCCACTGTCACTGTGAGAGGCTGCTAGTCCGGCTGTGACTGATTGCCATTCATACGGTAATTCATTCAAAAACATACACCATTCCATTTCACACAGCCACTATGGCAGGGTCACATGCTGGGAAATACCTCTGGACTTTGAATGCACACACAAATATGCCTACATACTCCAGACCTCTCTTAGGTCAGCACAGAATATTAAAAAAAATTCATCACAATGACATTTCCTCACAATGTTATTCATGCATTCAATTACTTGGTGTGAACACTTATTTATGTGTTGATGCCAGTGTTGCAGTCAAGACCACCTAAACCCAGACAAGTATATTGATACAGAGACAAGACCAAGACTGAAGGGTTGAGACCAAGTCAAGACCAAGACCAGAGCAGTGTGAGTCAAAACTATTAGTAAGTAAAATCTGTGTACCGCATTAGAACACAAATGTGTGGATCTAAACAATACATATACAGCAAGGGCATTATGGCAGCAAAGTTTTTGAAATAGTTAAAGATATGATTAATATGGCATGATTTATCCAAAACATAACACTGAAATAACAATAATCTTTAAGGTGTTTAAACTTTCTCAGAGAGGGGGAAGATGTATTTTTCTTTTAAGTAACATTCATGTGGAAAGAGTGAAGACACACGCACTAGGAATTTACTAGTTAAAAAATGATATACTTGATCTCCAGCTGTGTATTACGGACTCAGTCTCCTCTCTTTGTCCCATATTTCGAGCTCTCACTGAAGTGAGGGAGCGGTACGACATGTAACGTTAGCGTTTATGTCAGAGTTGACATTAGCTAATGTAAGTTTACAAAATGACATTAGCTATATCGGTTTATGTAGCCTCATTTATCACAAGCAAAAACGTAACTAAAATTTGTCACCACATGCCCTGACTCTCACAAAGTTAACACTGCATGTGCTACAGCTCTCAATGTAAATTGGGTATCTTGCACCTATAGGTGGCAAACAGCTGGCAAGCAACTGTAACTAGCATCCTGAAACATAACTTACAGCTATAACTAACATGTATCTACTGTATATTCGCTACGTTTTCCGGCTGAGGGGTGAACTCTTTGGGGAATACTTTTATTTGCTTTTTTGCCAATAGTTAAATGGGAAGATCAATAGCCCTTTCATGTTTGTAGCACAAGCTGCAGCCAGCAGCCAGTTAGCTATTAGCTCTAAGACTGGAAAAGTGGACACAGCTAGCCTGGCAACACCTACCAGCACCTCTACTTACCCAATTAAACTAATTGTTCACCAACTCATTACTCATGTTTTTGTTATTCAGAACAAAAAACACAGTTTAGAAACATCAGGTCCAGAGTTTCCGTTATCTGGCATTTACTGTTTTGTTTTTTTTTACCAGAAAAATCTGTCCAAAATCTCTGTGGTCATAATGTGCGGTGAAATAATTCCCTTGTGTTCAGACCAAACATGAAACTTTGTGTGTGTGTGTGTGTGTGTGTGTGTGTGGCATGACTATATACAATGCCAAAGCAAAACATATTGACACTATCTGAAAATATTCAACTTGAGCAGAAACGTTGTTGTATGGGGCTTTACAGAGTGTTGTGAAGGAGGGCCGAGCAGAGCGAAGGAATAGAGCCACTGCTCGGGAAGTTGGGGAGCTGCTGGCAGAGCCGGGGAAGGGTTGGTGATGCACTGCAATTTTAAACACAAATAATATTTGAACCAAATTTCTCCTATTTGTCCAGGACTTTGAAATCTTCCAGGACACGTGGACCTGCACCAATTTTTTCAATGAAACGATCAACTCATAACTCTTGGCAAGAAGTTGACTAGATTTTTTTCCCAAAACATCAAACTATTCTTTTAACAACAAAAGGATGTTCCGGCACGTCCTGACACTGAGCCAGAACCACCATTTCCCATGGTAATGGTACACAAATCCTCTCTCTTAGAAAGTAAAACATTAAAGTCAAACATGTGGGAACACCTCCTGTGACACCTAAAACGAGATATTGTGATCATACCTCTGGCTTCTATCGAGGGATGGGAGGACGACCTGAAGAAGTGGCCTCAGACAATGTACACTAGCATATGTAGCTACTTTACTGACTGCGACAGACGGTGAAGCGATGAAAAGCTCAGAGGCGTGTCAGTAACGTTACTTCCACAGTAATAAGGTGTTTTTTAAAGGAGGTGGGACACAACTTTCTCTACCTTAAAGCAGACATAGAGCCTACTCAGAGCCTTTAAATCCAACATTACTGGGCCTGGGTTTTAGTTTCAACGTGAACCAAAACTGACACGTGGTGAAATACAAACGGCTTGGTGCTCATGTGTTGCAGGGCAGGGTGATCTTGCAGCCACGCAACTGCAATACTGTGGTTGTAGTAAGAAAAATGAAGTAAAATGTAGAAGTAAAATGTTCTGATAGATGTATTAACTTTTTTTTTTCAATGTGTTTCGTAATGAGCTAGACGTAATCCAACCACAAATTTGGATGTGTGGTTTACTGCGTTGTCTTTTTGTCGACATAATGCAATGAGCGCTCATACGGTGTTTTGGTCTCTTCAAGTTTAGGTTTTTCAGCCACATTCTTTTAATTTCCTCGTCTGTAGGTAGGTGATGGAAACTGTCCCGTCGGTCACAGGAACAATCTCTTTTTGTTTTGGGTGCATGTTCAAAACACTTAGTCTGGCTGTTAGTACAACTGCGAACAGCGCAACAAGTACCAGAGCTCTGCAAGGACATGTTAGAAAATAACTGTTACTTCAATGTGTTAAATCTGTTAAATATGTTGCCAAAGTAAAGGTGTATTACTTTAGAAAGGACCGCTGTTGTCTGCCAGCCACCATGGTTGGCCACTAGGACTAACAAGTTTACTGCTACTTCCACCATCACACCAGAAGTTACACATGTAATCTTTCATCCGTATAGCGTCCCCGAGAATAAGGTGGATATGATAAATATATTTATGTATTTGTCTAATTTATGTATTTGTATTAGCTGCTTTTGTGAGGTCCTGTTGTCCTTGCACCATGTTGTGGTGATATATTTAAAATTTGTAACTTCTAAAGATGTTAAGGAATGAAAAATAGACTAGCTTGTCTTTGAAAGGCTGAAGTAGTTCTAAGTCTGTACTGATGGCATTTTGGAGACGGAGTCTGGTCTGTTTCTGTCAGTGGGTTACTTGGTTCTCAGGCTCCTGCTACATTTATTTGGAGAGCTGAAGGCTGGGGCAGGAGCAAGGGGGATGTTTGGACTTAGAGAGCCTGGTGGGAAGGTGGGTGTTGGGGACGGTAGATTGTCTATGACTTGGTGTCAGTGGAACATGTGTGGAGCATACTGAACTGTGTGACCATTACTCCTCATCTCAAGGGAAACGTTACTTTGACCTTTTCTTATAGAAAAGCAGACAGACAAAGCCGCCCAAGATATATAAACTCCCAAAAATAGGATGCATAATTCCTGCATGCAAAGGACGAATGTTTTATGTGTGGTGGTCAAACCCTTGATCTTTGCCTTCAATGAACAGAGAGTCATGTTTCTGGTGTGAACGAAAGACTCTTACAAAAACAGACATGCATCATGCCCACGTTGGTCAACTCATTTTCTGCAGGGACTCATTTGTCTTACTTTCACACACACACACACACACACACACACACACACACACACACACACACACACACACACACACACACACACACA